>LZPO01097336.1:120827-134971 GCA_001675575.1 Neotoma lepida | reverse complement strand
GTTTTTTGAGACATGGTTTTTCTGTGTAGCTTTGGCCTGTTCTGGACCAGGCTGGCCTTGAACTCACAGAGATGCACCTACCTCTGCCTTCCAAGGGGCTGGGATTAAAGATGTGCACCATTTCATGTGGCTCTTTTGAAGGCTTCCTTTATTTGTATTTAGTGTCCTAGCTGTAAATTCATATATTTTATCAGATTTGGAGAGCTCTGGACATTATTTCTTTAAATATTCTTTCTGCCTCTCTTTCTCCTCTTCTGCCAGAACTCTTAGGATGCACATATTGGCCAATTGGCCAGCAATTCCTTTAGGCTCTGTTTACTTTTTCATTTCACTGCCAGAATTTTTATTTGGTTCTTTCTTCCATCTCCTGACAGTTAAGGCATCATTCTCCTGATTCCTTATAGTTCATTGTCCATAGTATCCTTTAGTGCTTATACACATAAGGAAGATTTATTATAAAATTTCATTTAGCAATTCAAATGTCTTGGGTTTTCCAGTGATGATTTCTAACTTTTTTTTTTCAAAAATTCCCTGTGAGTGAACCATATGCCCTTTAAAAAATATATTTATGCTTTGTAATTTTTTTTGTCATGAGCTTGACATTTTGAATGTTACAGTGTTAACTCTGAAATTAGATTAGCCCTCTAAGGGTTGTTGGTTATTGTTGCCTTTGGGCATTGACTGCCCAAACTCATTTTACAAAGTTCATGTCTCCTGTCTTGTGTGATTACAGTGGTCTCTGTTCTGTTAGCCAATGACAGAAATTTCCTGAAATACCAAAATTGTTTTTTTTCTTTTCTTTGATTTTATTAATTTATATGTATGTTGTATACCTGTTCTATATTTGTACCACGTGCATGTAAGCATTAACAAAAACCAGAAGAGGGCATCAGAGCCCCTGGAACTGGAGTTAGAAGTGGTTGTGAGCCATCTGATGAAGGTGCTGGAAACAGAACTTGTGCAAGAGCAGCAAGTGCTCTTAACTCCTGAGCCATCTCTTCAGGTCCACAAGTCCCTTTCTTTTTTAAACACCCCCTGCTGGTTTTAAGGTGTTTATTAGATTACACAGTTCTCAAGAAAGTTGCTTCTGACAGTTTTGCTAACAAATGTTTACTTCAGTAGAGAAAGGTGTTCTTAGGATTCCCCCTCAGTTTTGTTGATGCCCACCAGGTTATTGTTTATTATTAACAAAGCCTATTTGTAATTACTCTTGATAATAAGTCACTAATTAGTTCTCACGTAATTGGGTGGCACTATACACAGTCTAAACATCTCAATTCAGAAGCAGAGATTTTAGAGCTTTTCCAGGATGACTTCACTTAACATTTCAACAGCTTTTTAAAAATAACAGTAAAACCTGGACACATTTAAAACTACTCTGATGGACTAGTGAGATGGTTCAGTAGGTAAAGGTGCTTGCTTCTAAAGGCTGATCCCTGAATTTTAACTCAGGATTCACAGTACCTACATTACAAGTTGTACTCTGACCTCCATAATATACCATGCCATGTCATGGACTTGTATACACAAATAAGTAAAGTATAATAAAATATTTTTTAAAAATTAAAATAATAACTCATAGGAAAATCAAGTACATTAATGGCAGCTAGAGAAAATACAGCACACTGGTTGACGTCTTTAAAATATTCTTACATGATAATTTAAAAAAGAGATCTTTAGCTTGAGCAGTTGACTAGATAAATCTGTTTCGAGGACTTGGGAGTAGGAGCTGTTGTCCTTAGCATTATAAGCTATTTAAAGTATTCATAGACTCAGATGCCAATAGCATTTCTCCCCCCATTCATGATAGGTGCAAGTGTATACGTAAGTTGTCAAAATGTTATTTCATTGGATAAAAAAAATTCAGATTGAAAGCTATTGTTTTAAAAAGTAAATCTACCAGGTATGGTCATTCACAACTTTAATCCTAAACACTCAGAAGGCAGAGGCAGGCAGGTCTCAGTGAGTTTGAGGCCAGATAAGACTACACAGTAAGACTCTTATTTTCAAAGAAAGAAAAGGAAGGAAAGAAGAAAGGAAGGGAGAGAAGGAGGGAAAGAAAGAAAGATTAGTTGGTTGGTTGATTGATTGGTTGATTTTGCCAAGACCATAATTTACTTGCCAGGGAACAGTGACCTTTTATTTACTCCTCATTTTACATATCAGACAGTTGCTGTTACTGGGATGATGGCATTATCTAGTTAGGCAGTTCTTTTGACCATGAAAGTGAATGGTAGAAAGGTCCCCCTTTCCTCTTTGTTGCTACTGTTGGTTAATGCTATAGCTTTATTAGGCTAGCTTGTTGGCTTTGTTCTAAAATTGGCCAAATAATACTTTGTGCCTAAGATTGAACTTGTTCGATATTTCTTGCCTGGATCCCAGTGAATCAAAAGAAAAATAGCTCCTTTATATTAGAAAGTCCATGAAATAAGTTCAATTGGTTTTGCTCATGTTCATCTTTTCTCCTACAGGAAAGTGCAGTAATTGTATCTAAGGTATTTTTTGGCTGCTCTATCTTTATACTAAAGACTTTATACTTAGTTTTTAGATGTGCCCTTTGTATTATAGTCAAGCTCCAGAAGACATTAGTAACATTAATTTCATATGGCATTTTTTCTTGTATTATGAATATTTAAACATTGTTACTAGGGTTTTGCATTATTAGATGGATGTCCTTTAACTACTCCCCATCATGTATGATTCCCTTCCTCCATGTATTTCTAGGGCAACTAAGAAATGACTTTGATTTCCGGCTTTCTGTATGGCAGATTAACAACTTAAAGAACAAAAACAAAAATAAAACCAAACTATCCAATACTTAAAATGAACTTTTTTTTTTAAGTATACTTTGTTAAGCTATAAGTGCTGGAAATTAATGTCTGCCTTTCCAAATGCTTTTGAGTATTTTAAACTATTTGGTGTTCTGTAGCCAGTCTTAACTTTGCTTGTAGCATTCAACTTCATCTTGAAGCATAAGTAACTGCAAGTATATAATCATTTTCATTTAATTTTGAATTCTAATAAATCTTAGTATTATAAAATTTAATGCATCCTATGTTAGGATTCACAAGTTATTTAGAAGCAAGAAACCCATCTAGTATTTAGTATTTAATTCTGTTTGCTTGCTTTAGATGAGGCCTGTTTTGTTGCCCAGTCTAGCCCTAGACCCCTGGGTTAAAGTACTTCTGACCAGCCTGTTGAGTAGTAGGACTATAAATGCATGCTGCTGTGCTGCGCTGGTGTAGATCTTTGAGCCACTATATATGTATACTAAGTCTGAAAAGAACAACTACTCTCTTTCTGTTTTTAGCTGTAGCACCAGTTGTACCTGATTTAAGTAGTGACATTGATACTAGTAATTTTGATGACTTGGAAGAAGACAAAGGAGATGAAGAAACATTTCCTATTCCTAAAGCTTTTGTTGGCAATCAACTACCTTTTGTAGGATTTACATATTACAGCAATCGTAGGTAAGTATACTAAGCAGTAATTTAGGGGTAAATGATAATTCTTTTATATTCACCATATTTTCTTGAAGATGTTTAAATATTGTTTTTAAGTAGATTTGATGGTATCTAAAGATATATCTTTTTATTATACCAATTTTTATTTCTAGTATTGGTATTTGGGGTTTTTCCCCCCAGTCTCATTTGTGTTCAGAATATAGTTTTTTCAGGAAAATCTGTTGAATTATGTAGCACATCTTAAGTTGAAAATAACAGATGAAACAATTCTATTAGTACTGACAATTTGGCCACTATTTTTATTTAAAGAGTTATGGCTCAAAAATTTTGCAACTGTGGGAGCCCAGCTGGGAGACCGGCTCCCACATTTTACAACAGGGAACTCTTGAGGAGAGAGGGATAAGAGATACTAGATAGAAGGAGAGAGGGGAGAGAAACATATAGAAACACAGGATAGCCTTGAGAGGGCCTGGATCAGTATCCATCGGCCCCTCCAGTCTCTTCTAAAGGGCTATTTATAGGAATGCCAAAGTGTGAAGCAAAAGACCTCCCCCCTAGCTCAGCCAAGTATAGACCTTTCCAGTCACCTAGTAACCAACCACACATGTGGTCAAGCAATTCTCCAGTGCAGCCTTGCTGGGTAAAGCAAGCTCAGATTTCACTAGGAAATATTTGTGGGCCTCCACAACTCCCCCTTCCTGATATAAAAATGCCCCCCCATATGCTTCCCTCAGATAGACTGTGCCTGTCTTAGGTTGTTCTTCTTGGTTAATTTTACATACTTACATTGAGAAAGCTATCAAGAAGAAAGTTGCCTATCTTTAGCTACCAGCCTCTGGCAAGAGAGGGTACAGAGCTCTGACCCAGGTCTCTACTAAGAGCTTGCAAACATCCACAATGATTTCCATAGCGGCCACACCTCCTAATAAAGAAGTAGATGATAATAAAGATAGAATATCCTTTTTGCAATGGGTCTGAGGTGATTACAGCGGTCTTAGCTGCACCAAGCCCTTTTCCTGGGTCAAAACTCTCCGCACAGATGTTCAATAAAATTTTCAAGAGAATATTTTGATTCCAGGAGAAAACAGTCATTTCAAGTCACTTCAAAGTATCCACTCAAGTAAACAAAAACCCATGCTAATTATAAAGACACTTACAAACTAACTCGATTGTGGGAGGCTAATCCCCTTGTAGGAGGCCTACTCCTTTCTAAACAAAAACAGAAGGAGTAGAAACTTTTAGGAGGAAGACAGAAAAACTCCCCTAATTATGACACCTTTGCTTAAGTTTTCTAGGGGCCACTGAGACCATAAAATTATATTTTGAGCTATCATGAAAAGTATTCAAATATATCTGAGGGGAGTAATAATAAAAATAATAAAATAATAAAAATAACAATTCTAGTATGAACATCACTATATAATTTTTACAAACTTACATTCAACATTTATACTTTTTACAAATTTACATTCAATATTTACACTTTTTACATTCAATATTTATACTTTTTACAAACTTATACTCAAAAGGAAAGTCTTTACACTTTTTACGTATTTACAGGTAGCATGAATATCACTATACATATTTACACTTTTTACAAGCTTATTCAAATGGAAACTTGAGAACTATTTTCCAAACTTAGAGTAATCTCTTAACAGAACTTACATTCAAAAGCAAACTTTATAGAACTACTTTACAAACTTGAGCAAACATCTAGAAAACATTTCTTAACTGAATTATTTACATTATCTTCCAACAAGACAGAGAGTTCGCAAATCATGAGTAATTACTGTACTGAGCTACTGTAAAGCTCTTAGAAAAAACTTCCTGTGCAGCTATTAGGCCTCTGGAAGAGCGTCATTGGAGCTGACATTCCTCTGTTCCAAACACCTCACCAAACTTAGCCAACGAGCTTCCAAGGGTACAATTTTTCCCTTAATTTTTTGAAGCTGCATTTTAAGATTATCATGAACGTTTCAATGATGCCAGTGTTTCTCTCTTGCATTTCAAGCACAACTCAATTTTCTTATTTTTTTATTTGCCCGTAAATTTTTTTTTTTCATACCCAAGGCAATTTCCCAGTGTACTGATCTCTTTCCCTTTCTTTCTAAAGGGTTTCAAAATGACTTGAGAAGCATCATTAGCATCTTAATTGCCTCCTGACAGGCATCACTTGTCTCTCATTTTCCCATAGCAAATAAACCCCACCTGACAGGCAGGCTCTTCACCTGTTTCTCGTTTTTGAGAGGCAAGCTAAGAAAGCTTGTGGAAAAAATTGCATTTTGAGCTGGAAAAAACAGTTTTTGGACACTGCAGTACCAGCATTTCTTTTATGGACTGCATTTCCCAAACTGCCTTTCTCTTTATTGTTACAAACCATGTTATGGACTACATCTCCCAAGCTGCCTTTCTCTATATTGTAATGCTGTTACAAACGAACAACATTTCCCATACTGCCTTTCTGGTCCACCGGACTCCCATTTCCATTTACACGGTCTATATTCAAGCTTTGGATTTTACCACAGGAGGTTTTTGAGTCAAGATTTTGCTCTTTTACCATGGGAGATTTCTGTTCTCCCTAAGCTGGCATTGGTGGATGTATTTCCTTCACCTGACACTTTTCCCGGAGTGGGCTGCGTCCATCTGCACACACGCAATTGGACAGGTGATTTGGTGCCAGTAGCAAAAATCCCTTGGGGATTGCTCCCCCATCTTACTGGGTCAGTGAAAGAAGATGAAAGTACTTGAAATAAAAGCCTTTTCAGTGAGATTTTTTTCCCCTGATCTCCTGCTTGTCCCTTCCCCAAGATGCAGAGTTTAGCCAAGGCTAAGTTTCTTTGCTCACTGCTTTTTCCTCACCAGCAGCCCCTCCCTACATCCTGCACTGCCTCTGCTGTGGTTCCCGGAAGTAAGCTCTGGCTGCAAGGGATTCTGGCTACTGTTTTTCTAATATTGGCTTGAAGGGGAGATAGGACTTGCAGAGAGGATTTGTCATGTTCCAGGTGGTTTTTTGGTTTTTTTCTAGGGCATTTACAGGTGATTTTCTCATTCTGATAGATTTTTTCCAGGTGAGTTTAATTTTTGCCCTTACAGAAAGAGAAAAAAATCTCAGAAGGAAAGATCTGAAGAGCTTCCAGTTTTTTAGAGACAGATCACTAATTTTTTCCTAAGAAAGTTTTCAGTTTTTGAAAGATTACTAAATTTTTTCCAAGACTTTTGTTCTCTACCCCAGCTTTTGCCAAAAGGAAAATGACTGATGGTACGATGTTTTCATACAGTGGCACTGTCAGCAGAGTGAAGGGTTTTATTTCACCTACATCCACCTCAGAGGACATTCTTTCCACTGCCACTCAGGACTTAAATCTAAACTGTTCCCAGGCCAAAACCCTCCAAAGGAATCTTTTTCTAGCCCATTTTCTTTCATAGTATTTTTTTCATGACTGTGATTCTTTCCCAGGAGTTTGCGTTCAGAGCCCCAAGAGCACAGCTCCTCTGTCTTGTTGCTTTTCTTATCCTGTTTTTTCTTATACTATATTCCTATATTCTACCTTACCCTAAGTTTCTTCTTATCCAATATTCCTATATTCTACCTTATATATTTTTCTTTAATTTTTATAGATAGAAATTAAGAAAGAGAGAAAGAGAAAGAAACCTAGATAGAGATATTTGCTGCAGCCTTACTTTTCAACTTTGGCATTCAGCCACCTTACTTTCAAATTCCTGAGAATAAAATACCATCGTCTTTATAATTTGTTATCGGGCATGCCCCCTTAGGCCCTCGACGCCCCCCAACACTCCTTCTGCCAAGTCCATGTCCCTGTTCTTGGCACCATTTGTGGGAGCCCAGCTGGACGACCGGCTCCCACATTTTACAATAGGGAACTCTTGAGGAGAGAGGGATGAGAGATACTAGATAAAAGGACAGAGGAGAGAGAAACAGAAACACAGGATAGCCTTGGTAGGGCCTGAACCAATATCCACCGGCCCCTCTTGTCTCTTCTAAAGGGTTATTTATAGGAATGCCAAAGTGTGGAGCAAAAAACCTCCCCCTAGCTCAGCCAAGTTGTAGACCCTTCCAATCACCTAGTAACCATGCATAGTCAAGCAGTTCTCTATTGCAGCCCTGCTGGGTAAAACAAGCTCAGATCCCACTAGGAAACATTTGTGGGCCTCCACATGGAACAACGTAAGCCATTTACTAGTGTTTCATCACCGTATTAATACTACTAAAAGCCCATAATTTTTAGTTACTGAAAAATTGATTCCTCCAAACCAAAAAAAAAAAAAAAAAAAAAAATTGAATAACATTCCCATGAATGGTAACATACAATAGTACCTGTAGTGTAATGTTGGACAAATAACAATAGCCTTTTATGTTTCAGTCCCCTGAAAATAGGGATAGCAATAATGATAACAGCGACTTTTGCCTAACTCTGGGTTGTTTTAAGGGTTACGTGAATAAAAATGTTGTAAAGCACAACTGTGCTTTGCATGGAGTAAGCAGTTAATGTTAATTCTTATTACCACTGGTACTATCTACTGTTAGCCTCTATCTTTACATGTAGTTAAGGTATAAGCTTAACCTTTGACATTATTTCATTGTGTTGGGCATTCATCCATTCAATGGGTATATTTGATAATTTGGTCTTTGTCACATGTATGGTCCATACTATGGTACAGTATAAGATATAGTACATGTCTAATGAGGAAATCGATGAGCTGTACAATGTAAGTAAGTTCTACTTAATAGAAACAAAGTGCTAGACCAGTACCAGGCAACAAAGCACATGACAGCACTTCTGGGTTAAATCTGCACACCATTGTTATTCATTGCTTCAAACTTTTGTTCTCATAAATTTATTCTTCATGGTGTGGTTTTAAATATTTGGTTTACTTGGAGTGATTATTAAGTTTGAATTATTATAGCTAATTTTACTTTAAAGAGTCTTATCATTTTAATCAAAAATTTCATAATGAAGGATTTAGATCTACTGTAAATAGGAAACAAGAAGGCAGTGTAGTCCTGCCTCCTAAACTCACTTCCCCAGGAATTTACTTAGAACTACACTGGGCGCTTGTGCAGCATCATTATCAGCATCACACCTGAGCTTTCTTCATAGAAAAGTCTACTGTTTAATTTCTTCTTCCTGACACTTATATAATGCTGTAGCTAGTTTATGTTGACATGTACACAGAAGATCTAGATAGGTTTTCATAAAGTCTAATCTTATATTAACTAGGGTATAATGTTGAGCAAATAGCTTGGACTGTTTTTCTGAAACACTCAATATGTTGATAAACAATCCCCAGTAGTTTTGGATTCTCTGTGTGGAGTCCAGCAATTAATTAATGTTTCTTTGTGCAAAGTTAACCTGTAGTTAAATAAACTTTATACTACATTGTCATGCACTTCATTGTATTATCTCGTTTTCCTTTATTATGTTCATGCTTCATATTCCCAAGTAATGTTTAAGTTTCTTACAAATAGAATGTATTATGTTCTTAAAGTACCATAGCCTTCCAACACTCAAGAGGTAGAGACAGGCAGGTCTCTGGGAATTCAAGTCCAGCCTGATGTACACAGTGAGTTCCAAGACAGCCAGGGCTGTTACACAGAGAAACCATGTCTCAAAAAACAAACAAACCAACAAACAAACAAAAAAAAACCAGAATGAACAACAACAAAAAGTATCATAGCCTTATTTTCTAACATAAATATTTATTTTTTTATTTTATTTTATTTTATATGTATATATGTAGGCCTGCCTGAGTATATGTATGCCCAGACCATGCATGTAGAAATGTGGTGCTTTTTAAAAGTAAGTGCTTATAACATGAAAAGATGAAAATGCAGGTGCTTTTCATAAAGAATCAATAGTTGGGCATGGTGGTATACATCTGTACTCTGAGCACATGGATGGCTGAGACAAAAGTATCCAGAAGTTAAAAGGCTAGCCTGGGCCATATGCTAAGTTATAGCAAGACCTTGTCTAAAAGGATAAAAATAGTCAACAAAATATTCACCAGATTACTGTAATCTAAAAAAGTGTAAATTTGAATATACCTGTATGATATAGAAAATTTCTAAAATGTTCATCCTGAAATCCAAGACCAGTACCGGGCAACAAAGCACATGACAGCTCTTTATTTCTAAAGCATAACTACGAAACATGAATCTCAAAATACCTTGAGTGTTCAGCTACATTCCTAAAATAGTTGTAAAATTTATTCAAATGTCCACATTTTATATAAAAGCAATAATGTATGTAACACAAAGAGACCTAGAAACAGAAAAAGACAAAGGTGGAGGGATATGGATAGATGGTGTCCTTGTATTCCCCTGCTGCGTTCAGAGTACCTTTTATTACTAATTTTGTAGAGTTTGAGTTATATAGCATATTAAATCTGCAAGATTCTAAGACAACAGTCTGATCTGCCTAGTTCAGATTCCCTGGCAGGTTTTATCTTTGTATTTACTTGACATAGCAGAATCTTACAGTGGATTTGTTGGGCATTTAATAATGATCATATGTAGAATTTTCATTTGCAGTGTGGAACATCTCCAGTATCAACCTGCTTTATACCCTTATTATTGTCTTCTAGTTATTTGATTATGATTAATCTAATTTTCTAAAGAAAACCAAGAAGTGACATGTTTTTGGCTTTCAGAGTCCCATTATGTATGTTTAATTATTCTTAAATTCTTAGTATATGAACAACTAATTTAACCAGGTAGTGGTGGCACACACCTTTAATCCTGTCAGAGGCAGGCAAATCTGTGAGTTCGAGGCCAGCCTGGTCCACAGAGTGAGTTCTAGGACAACCAGAGCTATACAAAGAAACCCTGTCTCAAAAAACCCAAATAAATTAATAAATAAAAACAAACGAAATACTGATTTTACAGCTGTAAAGTATACCAGCTATTTGATCTCTTTTTGAGCGAGTCCCTATTTTTAGTTGCGGTGCTAGTGCAGTGGTTGTGATGGTAACAATAATGGTGACTGCTATGGGCTAGTGTAACCAACAGCAATGCTTTTATACCACTTAATAATTTAGATTTTTCCCCCCACATAGTCTATTTAGATAATGTTTGATAATTTCATAAAACACCCAAAGATATTTGTTAACGACTCCCTAATCACTTGTCTTTATGTATAATTGTAACTTTACATTGAATTTAAAGACCTTTATGAGGTTTTGGAAAAAGAAAAGATACATATCACTCTGACCTTTTCAATGACTTAGGCTAAAACTTTTTTTTGGCGGGGGGTGTCATGTTTTACCAAAGGACACCTGATGCAGAGGTGTTAGCTGTGTACATGTCTATAGAAGTCAGTAATTCGGGGGCTGAGCTCAGCGGTTAAGGATCCAGACTGCTCTTCCTGAGGTCCTGAGTTCAATTCCCAGCAACCACAAGGTGGCTCACAACCATCTGTAATGAGATCTGGTGTCCTCCTTTGGCCTGCAGGGATTCATGCCGACAGAACACTGTATACATAATAAATAAAATCTAAAAAAAAAGTCAATAATTCTTTCTCCCCAGTTCTTAGATTCAAAAACAAAAATCTCTAAACACAGAATGGCTCCTGGTTGTCTGATGACAAAGGTAATGTTTCAGTGACTAAAACACTGTCTAAGCTAATTTAAGGCTGTGCTTTGTCTTTTGCTGTTCTCCCCCATTCCCTCTAGTGTAAACTGGGATTCATCAGTATGCTCTGAAACATTTAAGAATTTTGTATAGCATGTGAATGTTCGGTAAAATGGAGTAAATAGTGAGAATACTGATAGAATTTTTAGTAATTGTATCTGCACTACGGAGCTTCCTGGTTTTAAGCACTTTTATTTGTGCCATATTATAGGAAATTTAAGATATAGAAGTCAGTGGGGGCCTAAAGTGTGTTGCTTATGTTTTAAGAACATCTAGAATCCTTCTCTTTCTCAAGATGTTTAGTGAAGATTTAAAAAAAAAATACTAAAAGTTCAAAGCTTCAATGGAATTAAAAGCAAAATTAGAAGAAACACACTGAGGTGATTTCTTTGAATTTCAGTAGCAACTATTGGAATACTTCATATAATAAATACCACTTTGTTTCTTGATATGATAGATCATTAATATGTTTTCATTTAAGTATGTTTAAATGTGACTAGTTTTTATTTTCAGTTTATCATGTACAGTATAAATATTGATGCATTTTCCTATAGAAACGTTTCATTATAATCNCAGTGAGTGTTATTTAAGAACTATTTAATTTATATATCATGGCTTTTTCTAAAATAAAAATTAACTTGAACTTAATTTTTTAAGAATTAGCTAATATAATACTCAACATAAAACAGGCACAGAATACTTACTGTTTGTTGCTGTATGTTAAAGATCTGTTTTCTTTTTAAATTCCTTACCCTTACCCTGTAGATATTTACCTTCAGCTAATCCCAGTGAGAACAGAACCACCTCCAATATAGATAAAAGCTTGGTAGGTATTTCTTGCTGTCTATTTGGTTATTTTTAAATTCACAGATAATGTATTTGTGTGCATGCTATTGAGTAAACATATGTATTGCTTGTGAATGTGTAGTTAGTGAGTTTAGATATTTGTTTTGTTTGTTTATTTGTTTGAAACGGGTTTCTCAGTGTAGCCCTTGCTGTCACGGAACTCACTCTGTAGACCATGCTGACCTTGAACTCACAGAGATCCACCTGCCTCTGCCTCCTGAGTGCTGGGGTTAAAGACATGTGCCACCACTGCTGGGCATGACACTTTTAAATTATTGTCCACTGTTCGGTATGATTTCTTATCTGAATATCAAATGGAATAATATATATGTGTGTATATATATATATACACACATATATATATGAATAGTTAAGTTATAAATTGTTACTGATTAATGATTCTATCCTTTAAATCTTTGAATTAGGAATATATGAAAAATTGTTTAATGATTCTTTTTTATTCTAATTTGTTTTCTAGATCTATCTTCTAACTAACATACTCGACTGTTTTCTCCTCTTCATGCATAGAGCCAGGGTTTTGCTACATATCCCCATTCTCTTACCTGAATCGTTTCAATAGCTTCTTACTTGGATACTTTTCCTGGTCTACTGCCCTTTAACTATTCATCTTACTTGTGTGCGTATATGTGTATGTTACATGTGTGTTTGTAGAGATCAGATCCAGTATCTTTTCTATTACTCTCCACCTTATTCATTGATTCAGGGTCCCTCACTAATCCTAGAGTTCACTAATTGGCTAAGATGGCTGACCAGCAAACCCAAGGCATTATCTTGTCTCCTCCCTGCCTAGCACTGGGATTACAACCAGGTGCCACCATGCCCAGCTTCTTATGTAGGTGCTTGTGTAGCAAGCACTTCCTAATGAACTAACTTCTAGTGCTGGAATATTATTTTGGGTTGTCAATATTATGTTACAAATTATAAATTTGGGTCCTCAAGTTTTATTGTGCATACAAGGATGTCCTACTTACTTCTTCAAGTTTGATATGAGTTAATTCCTCTGTGGTGTTTTGTCTTGTGCTATACTTGATTTCCTCCCATTACCAAATGTGATGTTTTCTTCTCTGCTTTTGGACTCTTCATTCTTGCTAAAATGCCTTCCTTCTATCCCCTTCTCCTTTAGGCTAGTTTTGTCATCCATTAGATCCATCTTAAAGCATGTATATTCTTGGTAAAATTAGAAGTGGCTCCTTCTTTTCTTTGGAACACTCTGTATGCAATTTTATTATCAGCACATTGTAATATTTTGTGCCTATATCTTTGGATCATTGTACATTATTAACTGGTACATAAAACACAAAAGTGTACATATTGGGCTAATATACAGTGTTTGATACACATATGAATTATGCCCAACTGTATTGAGAAAATACCAATTAATATTATTGAGAAAGATAAAGGATTATACTAAATAATCATATTCTGAACAGTCATATAATAGTAACAAAAGGTGTTACTTTTAATTTCTCTAAACATTAACAGAATGAAGTGTTTTTTTTTTTAAATTAAAGCAGGAAAGTTTACAGAAAACAATCTACAAGCTTGAAGAACAACTGCATAATGAAATGCAATTAAAAGATGAAATGGAGCAGAAGTGCAGGTGAGACTGTCTGTCCTTCAATGATGTTTTCTTATTAGAAGTTAGGTACATATTTTAGAGCATATACTCTGTATATACCTGAAGGTATATAGAAGATGGAATGTGAAAGTTGCTACTTATGCCCATCCATAAAAAGTGTCTAGGCTAGAACTGAAAGTAATATTAATGGCTTGGGATATAGATATACTGTAGAGTGGGTACTTAGCATACACATGGCCCTGGATTTGATCCCCAGCACTGCAAAAAGGAAGAGGAAGGAAACATTTGTGTTGATGTTAGTTACATATATATTTTCTTCAGACTATTTAAGCTCTATTTGCTGTGGTAGCTTTAAAAGTGTGTTTAGGGGCTAGAGAGATGGCTCAGAGGTTAAGAGCACTAACTGTTCTTCCAGAGGTCCTGAGTTCAATTCCCAGCAACCACATGGTGGCTCACAACCATCTGTAATGAGATCTGGCACCCTCTTCTGTATACATAATAAATAAATAAATCTTTTTTTTTTTAATTATGTTTAGGTTTTTTTTATTAAAAGATTTTCTTATTTTACATACCAACCACAGAACCC
>LZPO01097336.1:81322-110987 GCA_001675575.1 Neotoma lepida | reverse complement strand
AGCCAATGACTTACTTAGGACAGAATCAGACACAGCTGTAAGATTAAGGAAGAGTCACACAGAGATGAGCAAGTCAATTAGTCAGCTAGAATCCCTGAACAGAGAATTACAGGAGAGAAACAGAATTTTAGAGAATTCCAAGACCCAAGCAGACAAAGATTACTACCAGCTGCAAGCTGTATTGGAAGCTGAGCGAAGAGACAGAGGGCACGATTCTGAGATGATTGGAGACCTACAAGGTAACACTTTTTCTCATGTAGATTATATGTCACATAAAATTTACCTTTGTAAGTTTTTGTTTTATTTAATATTATTGCAATGTGTGTGATGCATAGAGAGAGCTGTGTTTTGCCATGGGGCACACATGGGTGGGGTGGTCAGAGAAAAACTTGGTAGAGTTAGCTCATTCTCTCTACCTTTACTTGGTTTCTAGGCATTGAGCTCAGGTTGTTAGGCTTGCATGGTAAGACTTTCCCTACAAAGCCATCTCATCAGCTCCCATTTTAAGCATTTTTAAGTGTATATTTCAATGTCATTAAATACATTCAAACATCACTGTGCATCTATCCACGAATCTCCAGACCATTTTGGTCATTCCGAACTAACTACCTGTTAGACAGTAACTCTCATTCCTTCCTCCTTGCAGTGCCCTCTAATCACCATCCTATTTTCTGTGCCTGGGAACTTGACACTCCATGTTCCTCATACAAGTGGAATACACAGCTTTTACCCTTCACTTTTTATCTTTAAATTTTGTTTTTAATGTTTTGCAGTATAGGGATCAAACCTAGGGTTTTAGTCATGCTAATCTACTATGTAAANTATAATTCCAGTCCTGTTCTTTAACTTGTGCTTAAAAATCTATAAAGTGTATAATTAGCCACTTTTTATTTTCTTTTTGGTTTTTTGAGACAGAGTTTCTTTGTGTAGACTTGCTGTCCTAAAACTCACCAAGCTGGCCTTAAATTCACAGAGATCTGCCTGCCTCGTCCTCCTGAGCCCTAGGATTAAAGGCGTGTGCCACCACTGGCTAATGTAGCTACTTTTTAATATAAGACATTTTTTATATCATTGCTCTCATAGAAAATGATTTGATAGAAGCAGAAGTGGTCTTTCTATAGAGTTGGCATAGTGTCTGTGTTGTGATCCTTTCACAGATGTGTCTGTGAAGTAATTTTTATAGACAAATTTTGAATATTTGGTTGGAAAACTAGCCTAATTTTGAAGTCTTACTCACAATTACCTAATCCAGGCAGAGAGGGTTATCACTGCTAAATCGCAGGAATTCCTCAGTTGAGGAAACAGGACCCCTCATAAAAAAAGACCCAGGGTACTAGGAAAGGTTGGGATTAGAGTTATTAGCATTCTTTGTGGAACTAAAAACAAATCAAACATAACTAACAATGAATAAAAGAAACCATTTTAGAAGGTAAATACCATTTGATTTGTTTTGCAAAGATGTCTGCTTTTACTTCCAAGATATTTTCCTGATTTTTGTTGCTGTTCAGTAGCAAAATCCTCTCTACCTACACAAAAGACACACATGAGAATTGCCAGACCTCTCAGGAAAGACTCGAGGATCAGGGGGAGTATGTTTTAACCTTAGTCATGGAAGGGAACATATTTTGGGTCTCATGGGACTTAATTGTGTGGAGAGGTCAGGTCACTTTTTGTTACTACAGAAACGGAAATTAGGAGCTCCCATTGGCTCATAGCTGAGGGGAGTTGTGCAGTTTTATCTCTTAGACACCAGGCTTCAAAAAGGTCCAGATATAACCAAGAAAGAAGTCTCTTCGTAGTTACTGGGAAAGCTTCACACTTGTTTGTTTAAATCAAGTTTTTCTCAATGCTTTTTGTTGTTGTTGTTGTTGTTGTTGTTGTTGTTGTTGTTGTTGTTGTTTTTGTTTTTGAGACAGGGTTTCTTTGTGTAACAGCCCTGGCTGTCCTGGAACTTGCTTTGTAGACCAGGCCTCAAATTCAGAGATCTGCTTGTCTCTGCCTCCCCAGTGCTGGGATTAAAAGCCTGTACTACCACACCCGGCCTCACTGCTTTTTATACAGCAAATTAACCATGTGTGTTGTTTGAATCTTAGATGATCTTTTAATAAAAAACTCAGAGGCAGATATCAGGGTGATAAGATCAGAGAAGCAGAACAGCCAGCCACTCGGTCTTACCTCTATGAAATCCTCAGCCTAAAGAGAGTGAGTTCCTGTTTCCTCATGCCTTAATGTACCTTTCTCTACCCTGCCATATTACTTCCTGTGATTAAAGGCGTGTATGCTTTCCAAACAAAGGCATGAGAGCTCAAGTGCTAGGATTAAAGGTGTGTGCCACCACTGCTTGATCTCTATGTCTAATCTAGTGGCTAGTTCTGTCCTTTGATCCTCAGGCAAGTTTATTAGGGTACACAATATATCAATCACCATACATGTGAAAATCACATTGCTCAAAGATTAGTTCCATAAATTCTTCCAGTCCTTAAAATATATCTTTTGCTTATGACCAAGCTTTGAACTACTTGCTTCCAACATTGAGACCATCATCATGTTTATTAATTGCTTGTTAACAGAATCTTGTAGATATTAGTGAATGTTAAGAAAATTTATAGTATGATTGTCCTTTTCATTGCTTATTCTGTTTCATTTTTTACTTACGAGATAATCCCATTTTTTGGTTTTTGGTTGTTGTTGGTTTTTTTTGTTTTTTGTTTTTTGTTTTTGGTCTGGCTGGCCTGAGAACTCAGATCTGCCTGTCTCTGTCTCTTGAGTGTTAAGATATCTCATTCTGATTTAGATCTAGAAGTTTGATCTGTCTAGTGACTCATGTGTCTCAGGTAAGACTTGAACAAGAAAACTTAATAATGGTAAGCTGTAAGGAAGCACGTGAAATGTAGCTGTTTTATTGGTAGATTTTGGTGGTTGCCCATTTTCTTAGGCATTTGCAAAACAGTGCCCATCATTATATTCAGAAGGCTGTACAACTGTCTCCTCCAGCTAGTTCCAAAATTTCTTCATTAACTTCTAAACACATTTCACCCATTAAACTGTCTTTCTCTTTTCCACTTCCATCTAGCCACTGGAAGCCACCGATTTTCTTTATCTCTGAATTTACTTGATCTGTATATTTCTGTAGGTATCATATAAATATGTGATTTTTTTTGCCTGAGGCTTCTTTTGTATACTGTAATTTTTTTAATGTTTGTAACATGTATTAGTATCTCATTAAAGGCTAAGTCTGTTGTATGTTTGTATTACAGTTTTAATATTCATTCTGCTGTTGGTAAAGCTTCAGAGTTTTCACCTTTTTGTTACTGTAAATAACAATATTGTGAACATTAATTTACAACTATTTGCCATCTGTGTTCTTTTGAATGTATATTTAGTATTTAGGTGTGAAATTGCTGGGTCATGTAATAATTCTGTGCTTAACTTTTTTGGAACTGCTAAACTGTTTTCTACAGTGGCTGAACCATTTCATATTCCCATGTCAAGGAATTGGGATTCTGATTTTTCCATGTTGTTGTTAACACTAGGTAACTGAATGGATATGAAGTCGTATTGCTGACTTCATATTTTACTTTTATTTCTTAATGAGTAGTGATGTTGAGCATCTGATACCTAGTTGTTTCAGCACCATTTGTCTTAAGAGGCTATTTTGTGTGTGTGAGAGAGAGAGAGAGAGAGTGTGTGTGTGTGTGTGTGTATGTGTGTGTGTATGTTTGTGTGTGTGAGAGAGAGAAAGAGAATACATGCTCACATGTGGGGGCCATTGTCTGTGGCTGAAAATGTAGTTGAGTACTTGCCTAGTGTTCATGCATGAGGCCCTAGGTCTTATCCCCAGGACTGGAAAAAGATGAATGAATGAAAAAGAAAGGGGAAAAATTATCTTTAATAAATAAATGGATTTGACTCGGAAGGTGGCATGGTGGGTAAAGTACCTCTGTGCTAGTGTGGGGACCTGTGTTTGAATCCCTAACACCCATGTAAAAACCAGGTGGAGGAGTGCTTAACTGTAACCTTAGATCTGGAGTGAACAGAGACAAGCAGAACTCCAAGGGTTCACTGGCCAGTCAGTGAAATGGAAATGAATAAGCTGTAAGTTCAGTAAGTGACCTATTTCAAAAAATAAATAAGGTAGAGAAGCAATTGAGAAAGATACCAGCTTTTTTTTTAACTCTCACCTGCACACAGATGTGTACTTGGCGCGCACACACACACACACACACACACACACACACATAGACATTTGCCATGTATGACTTCATTTCTGTTTTCTCAAGTCTGTTTTGTTGATATGTATTTCTGCCCTTACAGTTTTATAGCAGGTTTTGAAATTGGGGGGTGGGTGTTGTCCAATGTTACTGTTCTTCCACAGTATTAATTTAACTGTTCTTTGCAGTTCCTAATTAATTAGCTAATTTTCCATTTCTGCAGAACATATTTTTGGAATTTTAATAGTGCTACAATGTCTTTGTTGATTGTTTTAGATATTGTCATCTCATAGGATTCCAATCTATGAACACAGTCTATTTCCTTTTATTTATCATTGTTTTGAGGTTTTGTTGTGTTTTGTGTTTCATTTGGTTTTGAGACAAANTCTGGTTATGTTGCTTCAAGGTATCCTTCTTGAACTGGTGAGNCCAAACAATCTTGCCTCAGTTTGCTGATCAGCTGAACTGTAATCATCCTCTTCTGAACCTGGGTTAACAATATATTTTAGTTTTCAGGGAATGAGCCTTGTTCTCCCTTGGTTAAATGTCTTTCTAGGCCAGTGGTTCTCAGCCTATGGTTTGTGATCCCTTTGGGGGTCAAACAACCCTTTCACAGGGGTCACTAAGACCATCAGAAAACACATTATGATTCATAACAGCAGCAAAATTACAGTTATGAAGTAGCAATGAAAATAGTTTTATGGTTGGGGGTCACCACAACATGAGGAACTGTATTAAAGGGTCGCAGCATTAAGAAGGTTGAGAACACTGGGCTAGAGAAATGGTTCAGCTCCTCTTGAACAGGACCTGGGTTAAGTCACCAACACCCATCTGGCACCTTAGAACTCTCTCTAACTCTAGTTCCAGTGGACCCAATTCCCTCTTCTAGCCTCCATGGGTACTGCACACAAGTGGGGCACAACATACATGCAGGCAACACACTCATACACATAAATTAAAAATTCAAAACTGAACATGAACAAGCACCCAGAAGTCCTCCATCACCAACCTCCTCACTCCCAAATAGTCACAATTCTGATTTATAATACCATACATTAGTTTTGCTTTAAGCTTTTTCTCATTTCATAGCACGGATTACATCTTTACAAGAGGAGGTGAAGCATCTCAAACATAATCTTGAAAGAGTGGAAGGAGAAAGAAAAGAGGCTCAAGACATGCTCAATCATTCAGAAAAGGTAAGTGACTTACTGTCCCAATTAGGATATATTATGGTTGTCAGATGTTACAAGGTAGTTTTATAGCATTCATTTGTAGTGTTTGTATTTTATTGTGTGATTGGTTTCTTGGTATATGGGAATGTATGTGTGATGTACTTGGCATCTTGTTACCATATTCTTGTTTGTACTCTTAAAAAGCTTTGGATAGGGGGCTGGAGAGATGGCTCAGAGGTTAAGAGCACTGGCTGTTCTTCTAGAGGTCCTGAATTCAATTCCCAGCAACCACGTGGTGACTAACAACCGTCTGTAATGAGATCTGTTGCCCTCTTCTGGCCTGCAGGCATACATGCAGGCAGAACACTGNATACATAATAAATAAATAAATCTTTTAAAAAAAAAAAAAGCTTTGGATGGTTAATGGATAATCATAATACTTTGGTTTGGAAATAACTTTTAATAAGAAAATTGTTCTTAGGGCTAGAGTGATGGCTTATCAGTTAAGAGCACTGGCTGCTCTTCTAGAGGACCCAGGTTCAATTCCCAGCACCCACATGAGAGCTCACAAACACATGTAACTCCACTTCCAGGGGAATCCAGTACCCTCATACAGACGTATATGCAGGCAAAACACCAATGCACATTAAAAAAGAAAGAAATTGTTCCTTACCCTTTGTACATGGGTAAGAGGAAGGTATTAATTCTTGCTATGTTAAATCATATGAAGACCAAAGTAATTGGCTTGTGCACCACCCCCATCTCTCTCTCCCTCTCCCCCACTCTTTCCTTTAAGATCATGCTTCCTGACTCATGTGTGGAGTCAGGACAACTTATGGGGGAGGGGTCAGTTCTTTCTTTTTACCATATGGGTTCCAGCGATCTAAATATGGTCATCAGCCTTAGTGGCAAGTGTCTTTATCCAGTGGGGTCATCCATGCTGGCCCCTGCATTTATTTAGAATTTTTTCAAAATTTCACTGCTCGGTACTTTGCTGAGGAGAGGATCAAACAATTACTTTAAAGATGTAGGTCTTACTTTCACTGTTCCCCTCAGAAATGATTTTAAAAGCCACTGCTTTGGCATGTTCTATCCTAGAGGGGTTTTTTTTGTTTTCGTTTTAATTCTCTCATATATTATATCCCCAACCACAATTTCCCCTCCTTCTCCTCCCAGTCCCTCTCCTACATCTTGCCTTTCCCCCAGATCCACTCATCCTCTAGTTCCCTTCAGAAAAGAGCAGGCCTCCCAGGGATATCAACTGAACATGGCATAACAAATGACAGTAAGACTAGGCACATTTTTAAAAAGTTTTCTTAAGGCAAAAATTGAATAACAAAGGGAAAGATTGTTGCATTCATTTGTGACTCTAGTGTAAAACCATCCTGAATATAACCAGCAGCACAGGGACATCTGCATCAGCTATGGTGAATGCTTCTAATGGGGAGGGATGGCAGAGAAAGTGTTTATCTCCTTTGAAATGCTGAGGGATATAAGATTTAATTGTGTGCCTCTTGCTTAGTTTAGTTCTAATTTTTCAGGAAAAGAATAATTTAGAGATAGATTTGAACTACAAGCTCAAGTCCTTACAACAGAGGTTAGAACAAGAAGTAAATGAACACAAAGTAACTAAAGCGCGTTTAACTGACAAACACCAGTCTATAGAAGAGGCAAAGTCTGTTGCCATGTGTGGTAAGTGTTACTTACATGAATATTTTCTGTGATTAGTTTTAAATGATGCTTATATAGTTTCTGATCAAAACTTCACTTCTATGGTAGACAGTATAAGTAAGCATTGTTATCTAAGAAGAGAATATCTTTTATTATATTGTTCCTTTTTATCAAAGAAGAGAATATCTTTTATTATATCGTTCCTTTTTATCACAATTGTTATCTTCTATGGTCTCCTTATTTTACCTACCATATCTTCACTATAAAAGTTAGTGAAATCACACTAGGCATGCTGACTACCTACCTGAAATCTCAGCACTGAAGAAGGTAAGGCAGGGCAATTGTGAGTCTAGGGATTGGGTCTAAAACAAAACAAAGTTAGTGGATGTTGTGGAATATTACTTTAACTATGTAAAGATGTGTTACATTTGTTTATGTTGTGGACTATTATTTTAACTAGGCAAAGATATGTTGTGTTTGTTTAATTATGTGTGGAATATTACTTTAACTATGTAAAGATGTGTTACATTTGTTTATGTTGTGGACTATTATTTTAACTAGGCAAAGATATGTTGTGTTTGTTTAATTATGTAAAGGTGTGTTACTTTTGTTTATGCTACATTTGTTAATTCCATAAAGCTGTGTTGCTCTTTCACCTTGCCTGCCTAAGGTACCCGATTGGTCTAATAAAAAGCTGAATGGCCAATAGCTAGGCAGGGGAGGGATAGGTGGGGCTGGTGGGCAGAGAGAATAAGTAGGAGGGAGAATCTAGGCTCAGGAGAGAACAAGAGAAGAGAGAATGAGGCAGAAAGAAAAAGGAGGCAGCCAGCCAGCCAATCAGACATGGAGTAAGGCATACAAAATGAAAGAAAGGTAAACAGCCCCGAGGCAAAACATGGGTGAAGAAAAACAGGTTAAATATAAGTTATAAGAGCTAGCAAGAAACAAGCATAAGATAGGCTGAGCATTCATAACTAATAATAAGTCTCCTTGTGGTGATTTAAGAGCTGGTTGGTGGCCCAAAGAAAGTGTGCTACAAGTGCACTCTTCTTTTCTCCAAGTTTTTTAATCTATCCCTTGATTTTTCTTCATGATTCTTTCTGGACCTCATTGTTACTTGTGGGGGTCTCTGAACCTATGTCCCTGTTCAGGGCACCATCTGTGGGAGGCCAGCTCCCACTTTTTAAAGGGTTCCTATGAGGAGGAGAGAGGAATAAGAAAATACTAGATAGAAAGATAGCGGAGAGGAGACAGACAGAAACACAGGATAGCTTTGGGAGGACCTGGGTCAGTACCCACCGGCCCAGAACTTTATTCAAAAGAACTTTTTATAACTATGCCAAGGGGTGAGGCAAAAAACATTCCCCTTGCTAGATACAGCCAAGTGTAGACCCTTCCAAACACCTAGTACCCAGGCCCGTAGTCCAGTCATCCACTTATGCAGCCCTGCTGGTAAAGCAAGCTCAGATCTCACTAGGAAACCTCTGTGGGCTCCCACAATTACTTAGCTGCTTTTTTTTTTTTTTAGCTTCCAGTCACAATCCTAATTTAGACCAACCAGTTTGCCTCATTGTATTATTACTTCAACTGTATCTAAGATCAATGTTAGTCCATTGTATTATCTCCAACTACAGTTTTAATTTATGTTCTTAAAAGATTACTCTTGTTATCTGGAGAACGCTTTGGNAAAAAACGAAACAATGGAGGTAGGATTGATCCATTAGAGAGTTAGAGGGTCGGTCTGTGCACCGGTGGTGGGAAGCAGAGAGCAAAGAAGCAGAAGCACAAAGGAGAAAAATGAGATGTAAGGAGGACAGAAAGGAAGCAAGAAAGACTCAAATGTTGAGTTTGAACAGCTGAGTGGATGGTTATATCCTATACAGAGATTGGTCTAAGTACAGTATAAGTGATTTGGGGATTGGAGAGAAAGGGATAACTATTTCAGTTTGGGGGCTAGGGATTTCATATTTTCAATATGAACACAACCTAAGCCTACTTGAGGTTCTGAGTTCAAACCTCAGCACGTCCCCAAAAACAACACCTTTGATAGTTTTGTCAGTTATCTAGATGGATATATTAACTACTGAATTGGTGTGTAAGTCTGGAACTCAAGGGTGGGTATGTGGAGTCCAAACATAAGTGAATTTCTGTTAGATTGGAGAGAAGGGATTTAGAAGGTAATGATTATGTTAGTGCAGCTGTATTTATAAAGTTAGGGAAAAATGAACTTCCACTCTAATTGTTTGTCACCCCAAAGGCAAGCGTCAAGAATAGCAAAAAGACTTTTAGTTATGCAACTCCCCACTGGCGGGACTATGGAAAAGTTAAAATTCTCAGAACTTGACTTACCATATCCCAGAATAAGGCACCCTGGTAAACACTAGAATCTTCTGATAAAAATTGAAAGAAGTATTCTGCAACCATAGAATCTTGTCATTGAGTTGTAGAGTTCCTGTCCTAAGAGCCTCTGAAATTTTTCTAGACCAGTGCAGGAAAGAGATTAATAACTGCAGTCATGTTTTTCTATTCTTTACCTTCATTTCATTCCTTGTTATTATCCTTTCCAATTACACTCTTCATCTTCTAGTCTAGATGGTATTGAATTGTCTCCTCTCCTTTGGGCAAGGGCTAAATTGAGACTTTTTAAAAATTATTATTATATTTTATAATTTTTTTCTTCAGAGATTCTTATCATAAAAGTTAAAATGCCCTCAGAACTTTTATAATTAATATCTATTACAGTTCCAGGATAAAATCAGTAAAGATTTTAAAGGCCAATTTCCAGACCATTTAAAGTGAAAAATATTAAGGTGCTCTTTAAATGTATGTTTGTAACTTTTTTCTCTTGCAGAAATGGAAAAAAAGCTGAAGGAAGAGAGAGAAGCTCGAGAAAGGGCTGAAAATAGAGTTGTTGAGACTGAGAAACAGTGCTCTATGCTAGATGTTGATCTGAAACAATCTCAACAGAAGCTAGAACATATGACTGAAAATAAAGAAAGAATGGAAGATGAAGTAAGACACTACTAATTTTATCCATCTTTTAAAAGAGAAACTCGGTTGTGCCTGGAGAACTCTTATCTGTATTTGAAATAGAAGATTTTAATGAAGTATGTGTTCACTGCTATACTGTCATCCCAGAACTTAGAATTTTCATTTCAAATAGCTATTAAACATTCATTCCCTAGGAACTGTCCCATTGTGTATCACAGCAGTGCGTGCAACTATATCAAAATGTCTTATTTCCTCCAAGAAGCTATTTCCTTTAAAAAAGACTATCGAAAAATACCTATGCTATCTAGAAAAGCATTAAAAACAATCAACTTCTGCTTGGAATGGCTTGTATTGGTAAAATACATGTAGTACATATTTATAATGCTGTTAATAAAAAGACAAAAGACTATTATATGTTGGTGGTTACTAAATGTGTTTTAAACATTATTTATAAGTAGCGTCCAAGACTGGACTTGCTAGAGGCAACATTGGAGTACAGATAGTATACTTGGTAAGAAGGTGAGTGAGTCATGGGCAAAAGGAAGTGAAGTCAGAGAAGAAAAAACACTTGGAGCTGTCACGGGAGACACTTTGGGCTCTAAAATAACCAGTGTTCTTTTAAAACTTATAGAGATACTATTGGTGAAAACATTTTTTTTTTTAGGAAAATTAATCTACTTTGTTTATATAGAATTGACTAAAAAGGTTAGAAGTAAACTATCAAGCAGGCTAACTATATATTGAAAATTTGGAAGATAGAGCTGGAGATGGCTCATATATTAAGAACATCACTGCTCTTCCGGGGAACCTGGGTTTAATTCCCAGCACCCACATGGCAGCTCACAATCATCTGTAACTCCAGTTCCAGGGGATCCAGCAACTTCTTCTGGCCTCTGCAGGTACCAGGCACATACATGATACACAGATGTAACATGTAGGCTAAGCACCATATACATAAAGTAAAATAAAGTATTAAAAAAGTTTTTTAATTAACAAAAAGCTTCTCAAATTGGAGTTACTAAGATAAATAAGTTAGGTATGATTTGTATACTTTTAGGGAACAGAGAGCTTAGAAAGACCAATCATAATTACAAGTACAACATATGTATGAAAATTAAGGACAGTCTTGCTAAGGGTGTGGTGTTTGGGAACTGAAGAATAAACACAGTTTAAGATTATTCATTAAGTCTGAACATGCTGTAGTGTCAAACCATCCAGGGAAGGGACAAGATAAGGAGGGGTACATGTACAAGATAAGGCGGGGTACATGTACAAGATGGAGGTGAAGGAATGTGTGCTGTTTGATAATCTCTGTGATAATCACCTTGCAGGCAGCAGATAATGAATACATTGTAAACTGCTGCAAGAATTTTGAGTTCATTGGCTCCTACACTAATAAGTATTTAGTATTAACTATTTTCTAAGTTTTAAGATCATGTGAAATAGAATACATAAACATTTGTGGATGAACGTGTAAATTAAAATACCCATTTGGAATGTCCCCTCAGACATGACTTTTATCATTTTCCAAAATTTCCAGACTAGTTGAAATTAAGGTTTTTCTGTTTCCCACAGATTTCATACCTAAAATTTAGATATTATTTTGACTTAGTAGTAAATATGCAATAATAGACACAAGGACAAATTAGAATATTGCAAGGGATAATAATGTCCTCGAGGTTTGATTAGTATCCTTTCAAATATTTAATTAATTGCTGACATGATTAAGATGCCAATCATTTTTTTCATTCATAGGTTAAGAATCTCACCCTGCAGCTGGAACAGGAATCAAACAAACGGCTATTGTTACAGAATGAATTGAAGACTCAAGCATTTGAAGCAGACAATTTAAAAGGTTTAGAAAAACAGATGAAACAGGAAATAAACACTTTATTGGAAGCAAAGAGATTGTTAGAATTTGAGTTCGCTCAGCTTACAAAGTAAGTTTTGAAAGTATCTTTTAGTATTTTCCATTAGCCTGTAAATACTTGATATTTTGTGTGTTCAGATGATCTCNAAATTTGTGAAAAAGACCAGATATTTGTTTGTTTGTTTGTTTGTTTTGTGATAAAAGAATTTACTTGCAAAAGTTTGCAAGGAAGTTCAGGCTTTGGAAGGACAGGCTTATTAGGTTAAAATTACAGGTATTTAAAGAAAAAACAGATGAGTAAGGCTGCTGGCTTTACAGTCAGTCTGTCTATTCATGGTGGAAATACCAGCTTTCTAATGATTTTCATATCTATAAATATCATCATATCTCTCCAGACTAGCATATAAAAATGAAGGCTGCTCTACTTGACAGGAAGTGTTCCAGATGGCTTTAGTTTGGAGATTACAGTTGGACATAGTTTTGGGGTGGGGGTGCAGTTGTTTTGTTTCTTTGGTTCTTCACAGAGTTGCATCTTTTATTTTCCTATTACTGCTGAGATGTCATGTGCTTGGTTACCTGAGATGAAGACAAAGCCAGAGTGTCATGGGCCTGCTTTAAAAACATAATAGGATAGATGAGTATTCCTTATACCAAGCTGTGATTTTATTTCCTCCAGATATATGTTATACTTTTAAGCCTGTTTTGTTGTTTTTTTGGTTTTGGGTTTATTTGTTTTTTTTTTCCCCCTGAGAGGCAAGGTTTCTCTGTGTAGCCCTGGTTATCCTGGAACTCGATCTGGAGACCAAGCTGGCCTTGAATTCAGAGATTTCACCTGCCTCTGCCTCTGGGATTAAAGGCATGAGCCACTACTGCCATCCTGTTTCATTGAGATAAGTTTTCAGTTTTTATTAAGTTAGATTTATATTGGCAAATTTCTTTTCTTCATTTAGAAGATCCATTTTTTTATCAGTTAATATACATGCCACTGATAAAAATAACTTCTGTAAGAAAAATATTTCAGTATCATGTTATTTTTCTAGCTTATCTGGTGAGGCCACACTGCCTGGCTCCCTCTTGAACCTTACAAAATGATGTCATGCAAAGCACAGGCCTTTCGTAATGAAAGCTTTCTTCAGAAGCACATTAACTCTGGATCTCTCCAAACTATAAAAATGAAACTGACACATTTTTTTCCCAAGCAACTTTCAACACTCAGTGGATGTTTATAATGTAATTTCTATCAACTACATGGCTTGTTACTAAACTACAAAGCAATTTCTATCTAATACTAAAGCCTAACAGCCTGGAATAAATTTATTAATCTTTGAAAATCTTGGTCTTCGAGTTCCATTGTGTTCCTATGTATTTGAGTCTGTTTCTCTCTCTTAAGAGAGAGTCCTTTTTCCTGTGAGGTGTGTTGATTGTGTGTGATATATATTTTGTCTTTCTCCTTACCAGTTTATTGCTCTTCCTTTCCTTTTATGTTCCTATGTAATTACTTTTTATACCCCTTCCTGTGTTTAATTGCCAAAATATGTTACACTTTATTTTTTACTTTAAATAATTTATGATCTCTGCTTTTAATTGTTTACTACACAAAACATTCAAAGTGCATTCCTGTGACTTTTTCTGCCTGTAAAGTGTATTTCTGCCTTTTTTCCACAAATATTTATAGGGAAAAAGCAAACCATAGCAGTGTCAGTTTCATTTTTATGGTTTGGAGAGATCCAGAGTTAATGTGCTTCTGAAGAAAGCTTTCATTACAAAAGGGCCTGTGCTTTGCACAGCATCATTTTATAAGGTGCAAAATGGAGCCAGGCAGTGTGGCCTCACCAGATGAGCTAGAAAAGTAACATGATGCTGAAATATTTTTCTTACAGAAGTTATTTTATTAAACCTTTGTTTTTTAGCTACTTAAATGAAACCTATCATAAATATGAAAAATTGATTGCTGATTTTCTTTTATCTAAAGGCAATACAGAGGAAATGAAGGGCAGATGAGAGAGTTACAAGATCAACTTGAAGCTGAACAGTATTTCTCTGTAAGTGAGCATCATTTTTAATATACAGACTCTAAAAACTGACTTAAACAAGAAGCTTGAGTTTTGTTTGTTTGTTTGTTTTTTGGTTTTTCAAGACAAGATTTCTCTGTGTATCCCTGGCTGTCCTAGAACTCTTATCTGTAGACCAGGCTGGCCTAGAACTCACAGAGATGCGCTTGCCTCTACCTCCCAAGTGCTGGGATTAAAGGAGTTTGTCACCACCGCCTGGCTTGAAATTTAAAGAGTTTTTTTCTGCAAATTGTATTTCTTTTCAAGGTTTGTGGTCTATTTAATGTGCAATTTTTCAGCAATTAATTACTATCAAATTACAGCTGTAAATAAAACTTCTGATAGTTGGGCATGGTGGTGCAGGCCTTTAATCACAATGCTTCGGAGGCAGAGGCAGGTGAATTCAGGCTAGCCAGGACTACAGAGTGTAAGACTTTGTCTCAAACAATGGCTTGGTTGCTGGGTGTGGAAATACATGCCTAATGCCCAGCATTTGAAGACTAAATTAGAGTGGGGTGGGGGTCCTTGAGTTCCAGTCCAACATGGGTTACATAGGGAATTATAGCCCAGTCTAAGCTCTTAATACCTATNAAAAAAAAGCAAAAAGACTTTGTTAGAGGCCCGGCTTGCCTATAAGCACTAATTAATATGTGTGCTCATGAGCATATTTAGGTTGTAGAAATAACTAATGTTTAATATCTTTTTCCTGTTTATCTCAGTCTATAGTTTTATATGAATTTGTTTGGCTTTGAAGTTTTTGAATTTGGTGGGAAAAATCTCTTGGTTGCAGAGCTTGTGTTCTGCCATTTCATTTCAACTTAACATTTATCAAATTGTGCCCCCTAGTACCATCTATCCTGCAAGCCTTATTCCATGTACTTAAATGCTGCATGGATTTAATTGTTTTTGTTGTTGTTTGTTTATGGGGGTATTTGTTTTTTGGGGGATTTTTTGAGACAGGTTTTCTCTGTGTAGCTCTGGCTGTCTGCCTGCCCTCTGTCTTCTGAGTACTGGGATTAAAGGCATGTGCCACCACCATTTGTTTGTTTGAGTTTTTTGTTGTTGTTGTTTTTGTTTATTTGTTCTTGCTTTTTTGACACAAATTTTCTTTGTGTAACAGCCCTGGCTGTCCTGGAACTCACTCTGTAGACCAGGCTGGCCTCAAACTCACAGAGATAGGCCTGCCTCTGTCTCCCGAGTACTGAGATTAAAGGTGTATGCCATCACTGCCCGGCTTTTGTTTATTTTTAATGGTTTATTTTTATTTTATGTGCATTGGTGTTTTGCTTGCATGTATGTTTGTATGAGGGTGTTAAGTCCCCTGGAGCTGGGATTACAGATAGTTGTGAGCTGTTTAAATTATCTTAAAAGTTAAAACAAGTTAAATTGAGGGTGTAGAAATGGTTCAGCAGTTTAAGACCACAGTCTGCTCTTCCTAAGGACCCACTTCAATTCCCAGCACCCACATGGTGGCTCACAACTCTCTGTAACTCCAGCTCCAGAGGATCTGAGACCCTTACACAGACATGCATGCAGGCAAAACACCAATGCTCATGAAATAAAGAAAGGAAAAAAGATTGCTGAACTATTTATAACTCACCATAAACACTTCATTTTTATCACTTGTTTTTACAGACACTTTATAAAACCCAGGTAAAGGAACTTAAAGAAGAAATTGAAGAAAAAAACAGAGAAAATTTAAGGAAAATACAAGAGCTGCAAAGTGAAAAGTATGTCCATTTTGCTTTGGAACAAAACAGGAATCTGTACTTCAGAAAGGCATTCATAAATTTAAGTTGAAAGATAGGGGGTAGAGGTGCCGTCATTCTGATGGGGCTAATTTATTGGGCTAATTGATAGCAAATCAGACTAGTCTACCTTAAGATTCTAGTTTGAAAGCATCTGGCTTTCTCTTCTGGCCACCATAAGAATGCGGGAATGTGGGCGTAGTGTTTTAGGCTACTTCCTGCTGATTAAGGGCACTGGGAGTCTTATGGGGACATAAAGAAAATTTTAGGATTATGGTCAAGTCCTGACTGGAGTAGTCTGTGACACTGTATTCTCTGATCCAGTTTCCTTGAAGCTGTTTTGGATGTTGGATCATCTGGAGCCCTCTCGGGGTATTGGCTGATCAAACCATATTAGCCTGGAAGTAATCCATAGGTTCTTATCTTCTGTAGAAACAAAAGCAGAACCTCTTTTCCAAAGCAACGTATCCTTAGACACAAATTTTGAAGTTAGGATAACTTAAAATATACGTAATGGTTTAACTTGGTAGCCTTTACAATCAAACGTCTTTCTGCAGTTAAAAATCCCAAAGACAATATAATCCAGACTCTGTGTGATTTCCATCTTTATGTGGCTTATTTTTTATATTACTTTTACTGTCTCTTTAAAGACTTTATTTTTTAAAACTATCTATTTCTTTATATAACTGTCTATCCTCCTTTTTTTTGTCTCTTCCAAGCCTATGTACATTTTTANACACATTGTAAACTGTTCAGGGTTTATGCCATCTGAATCTGTCTGATTGTGAATCTATTGCTTTAAACTGCAGGGTGGCTAGTATTGAAGTGGCAGCTTTGGCTGCTGACTCGGCCCATTTCAGCTTTTCAACATGGTGGAGGTAATTCACCTCCAGCTCTGGGAGTCATGCTCTCCGCCAACTCTGGGAGGCAGTGGGTCTATGCCTCTATCAAGGAGCATGTAGCCCAGAAACCTCTTTATTTTATTTGTTTGTTTGTTTGTTTGTTTGTTTGTTTGTTTTATTTGGCTGTATTGACAAAAGCTATATCCACCATGCACCATGCTGTGCGGTTTGAAGATGCCTCTGTGTACAGTGGCAGGAATCCGCCATGCTGCACTCATGCCCATACACCGTGAACCTACATAGTATAGCTCAAGTCCACATGCCATAGCATCTCTGTACCGTGGCGTCTCTATATCTCAGCCCACATGAGACATGAAGTAGAAAGCTGTTTTTGGCTCCATTATTGTATGGTTAGAAGCCCTTTATAAACTCTTTTAGGCTTTATGGAAATTTGAGATCCCCCACATTGGTGCTCCAAATGTAGTTGTAAGTTTTCAGACCCATGTTTCTCTGGTCCCATCTGGTCTGCGGTCCTGCCTGCTTGTAAAATAATCATTCAGAGGCTAAATATTAATTACCAATTGCAAGGTCTATGGCAGGCCTCTTGCTAGCTAGCTCTTATATCTTAAATTAACCCATTTCTACAAATCTATACCTTGCCACGTGGCTTGTGGCTTAAGGTACTTTACATCTTGCTTCTCCTGGCAGCACCTAGTTGCATCTGCCCCACTCTCCTTTCTTCTCTCACTATCTCTCTTGGATTTTCCCAGCTGGCTCCATCCTGCCCTTCCATAGGCCAGTATAGCTTTATTTATCAACCAATCAGAGCAACACATATTCACAGCATATAGAAAGACATCCCACAGCACTCCAGACAACACATGGTACGCTTACATACATGCAAGCAAAACACTCATATACATAAAATAAAAAAATAATTTTTTAAAAAACAAAGAAAAAAAGGTAGTGATGGTCATGATTAGGTATAATTCATTCCCCAAATATACTGAGAACCTATAAAAATTAAGGAAGTATACACATGACCAAGATGGTTTGTCTTTGGGACAAACAGAAAAATGAAAGCAATCTACTCCCAGTGTAAATATCAGTTCTGAAAAGTTAGTGTTTTGAAACAGAATCTCTAGTACTCAAGGCCTTAATCAGTCCTTCTGCCTCCACCCTGTTGTATTTTAAAAACAACAGGAGGAGTCACACCATACAACAGGGCCCATGTGGGAGGTTTATTGAGGGGAGGGAAGAGAAGGGGCAGAGAAGGGGAGGAGAGCGAAGGAAGAGAAAGAGATGGGAGGTGTGCAAGGCCCGCCTTTTATAAGGAAGCTTAGCAAATGCACACAGAGGGTGCTCTTAGTGGCTGCAGCTGAGGTATATCCTGTCAGGACCCTAAGGGCAGGCCAGTACAGATGGCTGAATGCTAACACACCTCCCAAATGGTAGAATTCTAGACGTGACCACCATACTCAGGCAATTCTGAAAAGCTTCAAAATGTACTTTCTAATATTTCCAGATAATTTACAGTGGTTTGAATCTGTATGTTTTCATAATTTCAATGAGTTACTTACAGATAATTTAGTTTAGCCCTCTCAGTTTACAAAGGATGTGTAAGGAGTTTGCCCAGAGTTCCTACCCAGTAAAAATAGTGATGACTAGTGATGTGCATAAGTGTCTTGAATCTGACCTCATGGTCAACCAGTGAGTTTTTAACTTTGCCTCACCGTCTTACATTCCAGACCCACAGCAAAGAGGGTAAAGAGTAAATGGCTTAAGTTAAAGTCATTTCTTTCATAAAAATTTTGTATGGATTTAAAGTTTACTTTAAGAAATAAAGTCCTTGGTTCTGTCATTTACAGGAAATTTTGTGGAGTTTTATGTGCATGCTTTTTGGTCTGTTGTTTCCAGATAGAATCTCACTGTGTCATCCAGGCTGGTCTTGAATTCTCAGTCTCCCTGCCTCAAGATTTCAGTTGTTAGAATTACAGATGTAGGCTGGGTGATTGTGATGCATGCCGCTGCACACTTAATCCCAGCACTCAGGAGGCAGAGGCAGGCAGATATTCAAGTTGAGGCCAGCCTGGTCTACAGAGTGAGTTCCAGGACAGCCAGGGCTACACAGAGAAACCCTGTCTTGGAAAAAAAAACAAAAACTACAGATGTAGGCTGCCATGTCTAGCAAGATAATTGTTGTCATTTATGTGATCAAGTAAGGAAAATGAACTGAATTTTTTTTTCATTCATTTCACTTAAAACTGTGTTGCAGAGAAACTCTTTCTACTCAGTTGGATCTAGCAGAAACAAAAGCTGAGTCTGAGCAATTGGCTCGAGGAATTCTGGAAGAACAGTATTTTGAGTTGACTCAAGAAAGCAAGAAAGCTGCTTCAAGAAATAGACAAGAAATTACAGATAAAGATCACACTGTTAGTCGGGTAAGTGATAGGTTACTATCAGGCTGAAATTGGTAACATTTGAAAGTATCGGGGTGTATGTGCACGCATGTTTACTTATGCCTCTTATGTAGAGTGACCTTTCTGCACATGTGTTTATTTTATCTTAAACAGTTGATAATGATAAAAAATCTGATTCAGTACACTGGGCTTTTTTCCTTACTGTAGATCTATGTTACATTTTATGTGAGGAAATGCTTATCCTAAACTCATTTTTTTTTTTCTCTTACTATGTTCAGAGTAATTGTATGAACTAGATTTCTTTGAAATTCGAGTAACTATTCTGGGGTAAGAAACTCATTGTTGATAGTCCATTGTGATCAAAACAAGTCCTACACACCAGGCGGTGGTTGTGCACACCTTTAATCCCACCACTTGGGAGGCAGAGACAGGAGGATTTCTGTGAGTTCGAGGCCAGCCTGGTATACAGAGCGAGTTCCAGGATAGGTGCCAAAGCTACACAGAGAAACCCTGTCTCAGGGGAAAAAAAAAAAACAGTCCTACAAATTCCCTGTTCTTAAGGTTCAACTGTAGTCCATATAAATATTTGGGATAAGTGGGAGTTGTAACTTTTCTTTGTAAGTTAATAAGTTAAGAAGTACTGTGATATATCATGCCTAGGTTCAAATCCTGGCTTTGCCTCTGAGAAATTATGTGATCTTGGCAAATCTGAGGCTTAGAGAATTAATGCAATCTGCCAAGATCACATAACTTCTCAGAGGCAAAGGTCTTGAGTTTGAATCTCATAACACCCATATAAAAATATGGACATGGCTACCCTTGTCTGTAATCACAGCATTGGAAATAGAGACAAGCAGATCCTGAGAGCTTCCTGGCTAGCCAGACTAGCCAAAATAGTGAGTTTCCTGTTCAATAAGAGACTCTGCCTCAATGCCTTAAGGAGATGTAGAAGATATCCCATGCCCTGCTCTGGATTTTGTATGCATGTGCTCCAGCATGTACACATGTACACACACACACACACACACACAAGCACACAAATGATAAGCCAAGCATAGTAGTATAATCCCAGTACTTAGTGATTGATCATTAGGCCTAAGACCAGCCTTGGCTACATAGACCAGACCAATCCGGACTACATTACTAGATCTCAACCTTCTCCCCACTTCCTCCCTCACCCAACCAAGTGGGGGGCAGAAATAATGTTCCTTCTGTGCAGTTGTTATTACGATTCAAGGAAAACAATATACCTGGAAAAGTCCATGCTGAACATAATATTTTCATCATCTTCAGAAGAGAAAACTGAGACACAAGAGGATGACTTTCCCCAGGGTCACATAGGTTAATAGCAGAACTAGTCTTCTATCTATTTCTCTTTATAATATACTTTTTGACTTTATTGTGTTTAATATATATAAACACATACACATACACACATGTGTACACATAGCATTTTTGGAAGGTAATTGTTCCTAAAACTTTTATAACTTAATTATGTATTCACTTTTTTTTCTTTTTCAAAACAGAGTTTCTCTGTGTCGTTCTGCCTATACTGAAACTCACTCTGGTGTTTCGACCTAGACCATGCTGGTGTTGAACTCAGAAATCTTATACTCTCTGCCTCCTGTGTGCTGGGGTTAAAGGTGTGCACCACCATGCCTAGAAACTAGACATTTTTTTGTAATTGAGCAATGTTTGGCCCGCTTTACCTACAGAAGATGTTAAAGATTTTTAGCTTTAAGTATGAAAACAAAGAATCTGTAGCTTAACCTTTGTTTACTTTGTTTAGCTTGAAGAAACAAACACCTTGTTAACCAAAGACATCGAAATACTAAGAAAAGAAAATGAAGAGCTAAATGAAAGGATGAGGACAACAGAGGAAGGTACATAGATAGAGTTTCCTTAGCAGATAACAGGTTGTGGCTGGAGAGTAGGCTCAGCAATTATGAGCCCTTGCTGCTCTTATAGAAGACCCAGGTTCAGTTCCCAGCACCAACGTGGTGGCTCACAGTCATGTGTAACTCCAGCTTCCAGAGATCCCACACCTTCTCTTAGCTTCTGAGGGCACCAGGCATATACTTGGGACACATGTGAAGGCAGAACACTCATACACATAAAATAAAAATAAATATTTTTTTTAAAGTTTGTAATAAGAAACTTAAAAAACTTTTTTAAATCTATAATATGAGGGCAGGAGAGATAGCTCATCCATTAAGAGAGCTTGCTGTTCTTACAGAAGACCCAACTTTGGTTCCCAGCACCCGCATTGGGCAGCTCAAAACCCTCTTGTAAATACAACTCCAGGGAATTTGATGCCCTCTTCTGGCATCTCTGATTGCCTCCAAATGCTCCATACTAGAGTGCATGTGCACACAGGCCTTTTTTAAAAAAGAGAAAAACAATATAGCCATTTATGATGGTATATACCTTTAATTCCTGCACTCAGGAGGCAGAAGCAGACTGTGAGTTCCAAGTCAGCCTGGTTGGAGACCATGTCAAAAAAGAAAAATGTAAAGCTAATTCTGAGATTAATCTTTAGTCATGTTTTACATTGGGCTTTTTAAACACTTGCTTTCATATATTAACTAACTTATGTAGCCTTAAGAATTAAATTAATGAGCTGGACAATGAGCAAATTCATGCAGTCCCAATATCTGCAAGGTGGAAGCAAGAGAGTTGGAAGTTCAAGGGCATCCTGGGCTACATGTATTTAAAACAAAACCAAGCAGTTACCTTAATGAAATTACTGAAAGGGACTATGTATTAGTGTATAGTGTATAGTAATTTCAATAATTGAGGACATTGTTAGTTTGGAATGCAGATAAAATTACTTATGCTGTACAATAATGTTTTACATAATTTGTTGGCAGAATATAAGTTGAAGAAGGAGGAAGAAATAAATAATCTTAAGGCTGCCTTTGAAAAGAATATCAGTACTGAACGGACCCTTAAAACGCAGGTACATGTGCCATAAACCCTTCCCATTGGTTTACACTTGAGTATGGTAAAATCAGAAANCTAATAATTTTTCTTTATGCATGTTTTTACTAAATGAAGGTCATAGGGTTTAGCTTTTCATTACAACAAATAAAGTGAATCCCTGTTAAATACAGAAGACTTAACATGAGACGTAAGAAATTAACTGGTTTAGTAATTTCACTAGTAAGTGTATGATGACACAGATCAATAGTAGGGCAGTTGGTTAGTGTGCATGAGGCTCTGCTTTCCATCCCCAGCACCCCAACAAAGAGAATTTTTTTGTGTGTGTGGGTTGGTTTTTTTGTTTGTTTGTTTGTTGTTGTTGTTTTGATTTTTCGAGACAAAGTTTCTCTGTGTAGCCCTGGCTGTCCTGGAGCTCACTCTAGAGACCAGGCTGGCCTTGAACTCAGAGTTCCGCCTGCCTCTGCCTCCCGAGTGCTGAGACTAAAGGCTAAAGTCGTGCACCATCTCCAGGCAAGAAAGGGACAATGTGATGTAGATTGTATTGAAAACCTATTATTGACAGTAGGAAACATGAAGAAAAGATATATTAGATCAAAAGCCAGAGAAACTGTAGGGGTTACTGTTTTGTTTTGCATTTGATTATGTATTTTTTTTAGGTCAGTTTTTGTTTGTTGGATTTTGTCATTAAAATGTAATGTCTTGACATGAAACTGTATCTCAAAAAAAGGTGTGTTGGGTGGTTGGGGTTTGTGTGGCATTTTACTAAGTTACAAGTAGTTCATAAACTTAAGTGCTTTACAGTAATTGTTCTCTCTAATTTAAATAATTGAGGACAGTTATTTTATTTTTAAGTAAAACTTGTTAGGTTTATTATTCAATAATCTATGCATTAAATTACTCAAGGGTGCCTCAGCCTAAGGGGAACTTTACTATTAACCATTCATTCATTCATTCATTCATTCATTCATTCATTTTTTTTCCTGGTGTTGTCTTTGTAGCCCTGGCTGTCCTGGAACTTGTTCTGTAGACCAGGCGAGCCTCAAACTGGAGATCCACCTGCCTCTGCCTCTGCCTCTGGAGTGCTGGAATTAAAGGCATGTGTCACCAACACCTGGCCTGACCTACTTTCTTTCTCATCAGTTTTTTATGTTGCAACTAAAAGTAATCTTTTTAAAATGTGCTTGACTTTTAAAATCTCTCAAGTGCAGATTTCCCTTTTAGTACAAAACTATGAAAGAAAAGATGCACATTTATTACATAAAGTTCAAGTGTCTGTGGAGGACCTATCAACAGAAGTTTGTTTGTTTGTTTATTTTAGTTTTTTGAGACAGGGTTTCTCTGTGTAGTTTTGGTGCCTGTCCTGGATCTCGATCTGTAGCCCAGGCTGGTCTCGAACTCACAGAGATCCGCCTGGCTCTGCCTCCCGAGTGCTGGCATTAAAGGCGTGCGCCACCACCGCCCGGCTTCAACAGAAGTTTAAATAAGACAAAATTAAACAAGAGCTGAAGAGACATTTCAGCACTTCAAAGCACTGACTGCTCTTGTAGAGGACCTGGTTTAGTTCCCCACACCCAGACTGGGAGCCTCACAATCACCTTGTAACTCCAGCCCCGGGGGACTCTGCATGCATACCCACGTTCATATGCACACACACACACACACACACACACACACACACACACACGCATGCATGCACAAAATAAGAATCTGTTTTCTAATTAAAACAATAATTAGGCACCTTTTTGATGGTCATATATTCAGAGATTTAAATTAAACATAATACTTAAGTTGGTCAAGTTGATTCATTCTATTTTCCTACATGGGAAGCCTGAGAAGGTGATCTATACCCAGAAGGTTGAAAGAAATGCAGAAGGCTTTAGTGGAGGCTGCCTTTGAGGAGCATGGTGTTCACTGGCTTTTCACATTCTTTATGTTTCTGAATTTATTTTTAAAGTAAATATGTGTTACATTTATTATTTAAAAAAATCTAAATCTACGTTAAAATTACTCAGGGGTGTCTCATCCTAAAGGGAACCTAATCAATGTGAATAAGGGATAAATTAGGGCTTTTTCTGTATTAATGGAGAGAAAAAAAATCTATCATTTTTCTTTTTTATGTTCCTATAGAAAAAATCCATGACTTATGGCCTCCATGAGTACTATGTATTCATATGGTAGGCATACATACATAGAAGTAAATAAACATATGCATAAAATAAAAATAAATCTTTAGAAATAGTAATAAGGTAGAGAGCTAGGGAGTGTTGTATAATGGTTGTGAGTGTTCACATTGGTCCGTGGAATCAAGACACACAGGCACCTCAAGCTGCAGGGTGGATTAGTCTCTCTGGACTGAACTGCTGTAACTTCGAAAAGGGCTTTTTTGTCTCCAATTTACACCTTTTAGCAAGTTAATCTCTGTATCCCAAAAACTTTTACCTAAGCTCCCCAAAGGAACAATGCCAAATGCAAATTCTCAGTCAGGAAATACCTGTGGTGTTCTGGGTTCTTCCTCAACCAAGTTTGCATAGGCTTTTCATCTTCAGAAAACTCTCGGGCAAGATTCACATAGAAGGTTCCTGGGAAAGGTAGCAATCACAAAAGGCAAATTAAGGCTAGGTGCTAACACTCAGAAATCAAGCGGGCTGTAGCTCTGTGGGAATTTTCCCAACAATTGAGCAAGATATCAAATGTCAACCTTTGGCCTCTGTACACATGTATACATACATGAGCGAATGCACACATAAACATGGCAAAAGAAAAAGAGTTTCTATATGACCTAATCAGATGCTTGGTCACCTTGTTTTCCATACATGTCCAAAGGAAAGAGATTTCTCTCTGGCTTTTTTACTTGTACTTTCAGAGCTGCCTTCACTCCTTCTTATGTTTTCCTTGTTAATCCATCTCCTCTCATAAGAAACATGTGTAACTTGAGTAGCACACACCTTTAACACTCATGAGGCAGAGGCAAGTGGCGCTCTGAGTTTGAGGCCAGTATGGTCTATGTAGTGAGTTCCAGGATAACAGCTACATAATGAGACTCATATGTAAGTAAGGAGGAGGAAAGAAGGAAGGAAATGTGTGGCACATAGAGAGCATTTCTTCTCTAGGGGTCTTTGTAGGGGCTACTGTCTCCATAGCACCGTTGGCATTTATCTCTCTGTACTGTGTAGCTTATGTGTCTGCCTCCTTTACCATCTAGGGTATTTGGAACATAGTTTTATTTCTTTATATCTTGTGTGCAGCAATATACTGCAGTATTGTTAAACAATCAATTTTTTTTGCAAGCCTGATTCTTACATTGGACTAAATGAGACATTAGTATTAATATTCTTAACCACCATCATGATTAGTTCGTTCCGTAGAAATGTAGGTTTACACACAGAGACCAAGAAAAAAACTTGTTTTTTTTTTTTTTAATCTGCATAACTTTGAAAACCAATACATTTTAATAGACATTAAAATTGAATGGGTACAGTATCCCATTTGTAAGTAGATCCTTACAAATACTATTTTAATGTCTGAACAGGCTGTTAACAAATTGGCAGAAATAATGAATCGCAAGGATTTTAAAATTGATAGGAAGAAAGCTAATACACAAGATTTGAGAAAAAAAGAAAAGGAAAATAGGAAGCTACAACTGGAACTTAACCAAGAAAGAGAGAAATTTAACCAAATGGTGGTGAAACATCAGAAGGAGCTGAACGACATGCAAGCGGTAAGGTCTGTGTATGTGCACACGCATGTAGAGATCATCTCCTCCATGTGTCAGTCTCTGTGTGTTACCTGTCTTGCTTAAAGTAGACTTACTCGTGTAAAGGTTTATATTTTAGTTTATAGCACTCACATTTTGATCATATATGCTCTAATATGAACATATTTTTCTCCTGAAAAATTTCAAAAGTGCTCTTTTAACTCTTAGTTGTCATGGCTTGAGTAATTTTTACTAATTAGCAGCTGCTTGATCAGAGGCCCTGATTTAAGAGAGACATTCAAGGGTTTTTGTTTTTAATTTGCAACTAAATTTGAGATATGACTGTTATATTGGTTATGCTTAGATTAGAGGTTCTTAATATAAGTATCTTATTTTTCTATTAAGTATCTACTTTCCTAAAATCAAAATACCAGTAATATTTTATACTTCTTGACATGTCAGTAACGTAAAGTTGCGAACATAAAATGGTCTCAAGACTCATTTACATTCAAGCTTTGAGTCTCATTTATAATGTTATCCTGAGTTTCCTATATATTTAGGATTAATTCATTTGGAGCCAGAAAATAATTTACTGGCATTTTAAGTATTTTTTTCTACCTTATATTTAAAAAGAAAGAAAGAAAAGAAAAGAAAAGGAAAGAAGGGAAGAAAGAAAAAAAAAGAAAATTTTCTTAACAAAGTAAGGTGAGAGGCTGGAGAGATGTCTCTGTGGTTGAGTATTTATTGCTCTTGCAGAAGACATAGGTTTGATTCCCACCACCAATCTAGTAGCTCACAATCATCTGTAACCCCAGTTCCAGGGAATCCAGCAGGCATGCACATGGTACACATACATGCATGCAGGCAAAACATTCATATACATAAATAATATAAATTTTAAAATGGGGAGGTGGTTGTCTTTAGCATTGATCTGAGAAAGAACTTAGTTTCTGCAGAGCATCTGTGGTAGTTGCCAGACACTACTAGTAGCATACTCCTATCTCAAATACTTGGAGCAGGCAGGAAACCTGCTTGAACTAAGAAGTTCTGGGCCTGGCCAACTGTGTTTCCAAAAGAAAATCCAACCATAGTGATAAACATCCATGGTGTACAGCATGTTTCACACTTGCAATTTAATTACTCATTTACATTTCAATTATTAATGTATTATGAGTCTGATTATTTTTATTATCTTGATATTTTTTCAAATATAGCAATTAGTAGAAGAATGTACACACAGAAATGAACTTCAAATGCAGTTGGCTAGCAAAGAGAGTGATATTGAGCAGTTGCGTGCAAAACTTTTGGACCTTTCGGATTCAACTAGTGTTGCTAGTTTTCCTAGTGCTGATGAGACTGATGGAAACCTTCCAGGTAAGAAGAATTCTGTTCTGTCATCCAGGTTTGCTCAAATGTCATGGAAATGTTTTTCATTTTTCATTTCGTTATTTTGTTCATGACTTTAAGAAGGAATTGTTTTTAATATGTGATGGTTGTTTACTTAGGTGCATTTTGTAAAATAAAACCAGTCATGTGCAGGTTATTCTAGTATACTAAGAGGCTGTGCCTGAGTATGTTTAAAGAAAATAAAATGTTTTTTTTTTTTATTTTTCAAGACAGGGTTTCTCTGTGTAGCCCTGGCTGTTCCGGAACTTGATCTGTAGAGCAGGCTGATCTCAAACACAAGAGATCTACCTGCCTCTGCTCCACCCTACACCCCCACCCTCCATCCCCATCCTGAGCTTAAAGGTGTGCACCACTATACCTGGCTTTAATATGTTTTTATGAGTTCCCACTGCTTTATGTATTTTGTGCTAATATATACACATATTAGCATATAGAAGTTTATGTGTACTTAATAAGCAGAACCATAGCAGCTGTATGAAGAAAGCCTGTCCAGTGTTTTAGTGAGAAACCTTCAGGAGTCTTTGTCAAATTCTAAATTTGGAGAACTAGAGAAAAGGTGATACTGTGAGAGGACAGAGGGTGAGNGGAAATAACCAAAAGATGAGCAGAAGTAAATGCCTAATGCTTCATTTTTTCTCTTCCCCTTATTAAAGTAAATAAAAACAAATATAAATAAATACACATTCTTGGCTTAATTAGAGTTCAAATGAAGTGAATAGGTTACAAATATTAAAATGTGTAGCTGGAGAGGTAGCTCAGTGGTTAAGAACATTGTTGTTTCAGAGGGCCCTGGTTCAGTTTCCAGCACCTACATGGTGGTTCACAACCATCTGTAACTCCAGTTCTAGGGAATCCAACACCGTCATCTGACCTCCACATAGGCACCAGGCCTACACATGGTGCACAAACATATATGCAGGAAAAAAAAATAAAACACATAAAAATAAGATAAATCTAAAAAATTTTAAACATGCATTTACATATACTATATATACTTGCCGTGCCAACATTCTTAGTTCAGTGTTTTAGGTGTGTGATTTTTTTTTTTCCTTAACCAGGTAATGGAAAATAGATTTTGTTAGTATATTTCCTGAGTAATACATGAGTAAAAAGACACTTTATTAAGTTGGACAAGTAATATAGTTCAACAAAATACACTCACTGTATTTTCATAAAGTTGATAGACTACTTTTGAAATTTTTTGTTGTTCAGGAAAGTGGTACTCAAAGGAATGACCATGTTTAATATCTGCCCTCTTGCATTGGTATCTTTGCTCTCATGCTTTAGTATATTTGCTTGCCCAAAATCGAGTTTCTGTGAGTGTATAGTGGATTTACATACAAGCAGGCAAAACTCATAAACATAAAAAAATTGTAAATTACTTTCCTTCCTGCATTAGATATTATACTACTCAGTTGAAAATTTATATTAAATTCACCATGCAATAGATGCTTGAAAATAGTTTTTGACAAATAAGAAATAAGGTTTTATAAAGTATTTTAATATCCTTAATATAAGTTGCATATTATTCACTTGTCTAGAATAGTTCTTGAAGAGGATTAAAATTTTAATTTTACTTCAGGTTAGTAAATGGGGGCTGGAGAGATGGCTTAGCAGTTAAATGCACTGGCTGCTCTTTCAGAGGTCCTGAGTTCAATTCCCAGCAACCACATGGTGGCTCACAACCGTCTGTAGCCAGGTGGTGGTGGCACATGCCTTTAATCCCAGCACTGGGGAGGGAGAGACAGGTGGATCTCTGTAAGTTCAAGGCCAGCCTGGTCTACAGAGTGAGTTCCAGGACAGGCTCCAAACGCTACACAGAGAAAACCCTGTCTCAAAAAACAACAAAAAAAATCTAATTGTAATCCTATGAAATCTGATGCCATCTTCTGATGTGCATGCCGACAAAACACCCATATACATAAGTAAATCCTTTAAAAATTAGTAGATGAGGGCTGGAGAGACGGCTCAGAGGTTAAGAGCACTGACTGTTCTTCCAGAGGTCCTGAGTTCAATTCCCAGCAACCACATGGTGGCTCACAACCTTCTGTAATGAGATCTGGCGCCCTCTTCTGTATACATAATAAATAAATCTTTTTAAAAAAATAAGAAAAATAAAAATTAGTAGATAAATTTGCATATGATAAAAGGAGAAGTTTGAATGAATTGTTATTCAACGATTAAAATAAATGACATTTTTAAGTACAGGCCATATATTAAGTTCAATGACTTGACTTTATAAATGACTGTATATATGAAATGACACTGTTTGTTTCATTATTTCTCTGAAACATCATTTAATATAAAAATCTAGCATATCTTAGCTGTCCAGTCCTTAGCCTCTATAATGCTTTTCATGAGTGTTTTGTCATCAATTAGATCAAATTTCTCCTAAATTTCCCAATTCTAAAAATCTTAGAAAAGCATGTTACTTCTCTCACTTAGCACTGAAGTTCCTGCCTCTGGTTCTCCAGCAGGTGGTGATCTGGCACACTGTAAATATGGAGACTATAACTAGAACACTGCACAGTGGTTCTCTACCTCTATTAAATTGTATGTAATATATTAAAGTAAACTTTGGTGGTCTTAAAAGATTGGCTTTGATATTTAAATTGCCTGTGTTACCTATTTTTTTTTTCTTTATT
>LZPO01097336.1:0-20653 GCA_001675575.1 Neotoma lepida | reverse complement strand
AATGGTACTGAGGATCAAACTAAGGGCATTCTAAAGCAAGTACTCTCCCAATGAGATATGGCCTGGCTTCTATTCCAAAAGTCAATGCAAAATCAATATAGAAAATGGTCAAGACTTGTCAAATTAAAATAAACACACACCTAGTACTATATACATCTTTTGGAAGTGAAGGGATCTTTGATACTGAGACTCATTATGTTGCCCAGACAATCTTGGATTCATGATGCCTTTCTTCTGACTATTGAGATTGCAGGCATGCACTACCAAGCCCAGCTCATTTGTGTGTTTGTTTTTGTGTATTTGTTCTGAAGTCTTTCTATTGCATGTTTTCCTACCTATTTTCTTGCCCAGCCTATAAAAGATGTAGAACTGATAGGCTTATGCTCCTGTTTTCTAGAAGACAATTAAAAGAGAATTGTTGCCAGCATGATACAAGTAAAAATTTTCTGTTAGGGGAAATGAAAAAACACTGTTTTAGCGTGAAGAGTTAGAATATTAGTTGATAGGGCTGGTAAATGATTCTTGACACAGAGTATGAACTTTTGTGACTTATGTACACAATGTCCTTTTATAAATGTGTTGTTAATCCTACTCCATCCCCTTTTTATCAGATGGAGTTACCATGTGGATTGACAAACCTTGGTAACACTTGTTACATGAATGCTACAGTTCAGTGTATTCGTTCTGTGCCTGAACTCAAAGATGCCCTTAAAAGGTAAGACGGAAAAGAACTGGTTTAAGTCTCTGGATAAAGGTGGTTCACTTTTGGATGAGTGGCACTACTTTCTTTCATAGCATCTTCATTGGGATACTTATTATACCAGGTCACTCTTAATGCACTCATGGTGTTTATTCACAGAATTATAATTGTACAACTGTTACCACACTAAGTTTTGAAAACCTCCCCTCTCTTAAGAAAGGAAATGTAGCCAGTCATCATAGTGCACACTTTAATCCCAGCATTCAGGAGGAAGAGGCAGGTGTATCTCTTGAGTTCAAGACTAGCTTGCTGTAGTTATGAGTTCTGGGCCTGCTAGGGCTACATAGTGAGATCCTATCTCCAATAAATGAATGAATGAATTAAAGGACATGTGTACTCACTGGTAGTCATTTTTATTTTTCCACTCACCTTCAGCAATTAATTTACTTTCTACTTTATAAATTTGCCCATTTTGGGACATTTCGTATACATATAACCATATAATATGTGGTCTTCCAGTTGGCTTTATTCATTTTGCATAATAGTTTCAAAGGTTCATTCATGCAGAACATGTATTACTCTGCTACTGTTTCATAGTATACACATATAAAATTTTATTTATTCATTCTCTCCGTAGGCATTTGGATTGTGTTCACTGTTACGAATAATGCTGGCATGGACATTGTGTTACTTTCCTAATGCTGTGATTAAAATACCATGACTAAACTAGCTGATAAGGAAGAGAAAGGGTTTATATAGGAGGCACACCTTAAAGAAAGCATTGGAGGAACCAGATTTGTTAAACACACAGACCTATTTTCTTCAGAGGAAGAAAATGCTGGAATGGATATTGTCTAACAACCTGGTGATGTTTTTTCTATTCTGTATGCCAGCCTTCCTGAATCCCCCAATATCCTGAGCATCATTTAGGCTTTTATCCTGAGCTTAGTCTCTCAGTGGAGGGAACCCATCCTTATGAGAGGTCCCATGTACTTTGCATGCTTCATCAATAGACTGTATCCTTATGCTATCACAAATCCTCCCTAGGCCCTACCCCTGAGCTCTGTTTATCAGCCCTAGAACTCTTGGCTTTCTGTAAAGGTCACATTGGCTTTGCTGCTTTGCAAGGAGTTTCTATGTAGCTATGCCTAAAACTTTGTTGTGATAATTGTCACTTGGAAACATTTTTCCAAATTTTTACTGTGCTTAAATGTGTAAGAAAAATAAACCGTTAGGTCACACTCTGGATGTTTTGACCCAGCACCTGCTAAAATGCTGACCCTGAGTTTCTTTCTTCCCTCATTTCCCTGCTGTCCATGAGGCTTGCAGTTCCTTGCCACGTTTGTTTTGGCTTACCAGTTCCAAAGGGATGGTAGACACTGCATGGTAGTGTAATGGTGGGAAAGGTATGGCAGCAGGCAGGCACGGCTGCAGAAGCAGGAAGCTAGCTGATCACCTTTATTGTACACAAGAAGCAGGGAGGGGGAAACAGAAAGTGATACAAGGCTATAAAACTCTTAAAGTTCACCCCTAATGATGTACCTACTCCCCCAAGTCCATAACTTCCCCAAATAGCACCGTGAACTGAGGACTCTGTCTCCATATAAATGAGCCTATGGGGGACGTTTCTCATTGTACAAACATTTGGACAGTCTGTTTTCATTTCTCTTGTTTATGTACCTAGGAATGGGTTGTTCAGTCATAGGTTGACTGTTTAAGATTTTCAGAAACAAAGACAATTTTTTTTTGCAAAGAAGCTGTACCATTTTCCATTTTACCAGCAGTGAAAAAGGGCTCTAATTTCTCCACCTTTGTTCAGTACTGTTAACAGTCTGAAGTTGATTGCAGTCATCCTACAGGTGTGAAGTGGTTGATTGATTGATATTCTCCTTTATGTTTCTAATGTCTAATGATGTTGAGCATCTTTTCAGGTCTTTATTGGGCATTTGTATATGCTTTGAAAATGTCTATTTAAATCCTTGGCCTGTTTTTGAGTTATTTGCCCTTTTTAAAAAAATTCAGTTATGGTTTTAAAAATATATTCTAAATTGACTTACAGATAATTTGCAAGTACTTTTTTCTGTATTCTGAGTTGTTTAACTTTGTGGATAGTGTGTTTACAGCACATTAAAAAATATTTTAATACAGAAGCTAGGGAGATGGCTTAGTGGCAGACTATGGTTGGGATGCAAGCCTGATAACCTGAGTTTGGTCCCTGGAACCCATGTAAATTAACAGATACAGTGGCATGCATCTGTAATCCAGCACTCCTATGGCCAGATGGGAGGCACAGAGATAGACAAATTGCTTGGAAGCTTACAAGCTAGCTAGCTGGAGTATGCTATGAGACCCTTCCTCAGCAAAGTAGGAGAGAGTGAACTCTGATCCTCACATGTGCACTGCAGCACATGAGTGCACACAGAGTAAATTTAAAAAAACATTTTAATGTAGTTGAATTTTAATTTCTTATTTTATCTCATACTTTGGGTGTTACGTTAGAAATTAACTCTGTACTATAAATTACAAACATACTATGTGTTTTGTTTGTTTTGGTTTGTTTGAGACAGGGTCTCTGGCTTTCCTGGAACTCACACTATAGAACAGGTTGGTCTTGAAATTTACAGAAATCCACCTGCCTCTACCTCTGCTGGGATTAAAGGTGTGAGCTACTACTCCTGGCCACATTTCCTTTTTTAGGGAAGAGGAATTTTTCCCATTAATTTTTGAGTATGGTAGGAGGTAGATGTCTTACTCCATCTTTTTTTGTATATAGATAATACAGTTCTTCCAGCACTGTCAAACTGTTCTAACTCATTCAGTTTTCTTAGCAGCTTTGTTAACACTAGTTGATACCTGGATTTTTAATTTTGTTCCCTTAACCTGTAGGTTCTAACTATGCTAGTTGAGTGGTAGTTTTAAAAAAGAAGGAAAACTTTTTTTAATATTCTATCACACAAGTGAATAAAAGTCATGTTTTGAGAACCTATGAATTAGTCTGTAAATCTCTTTCTCAGTGAGTATAAATTGAAAAATAATAGGGGCTAGAGAGATGACTCAGCAATTAAGAGCACTTAACTGCTCTTGCAGAAGATCTATATTCACTTCCTAGCACCCACATGGCAACTCATAGCTGTCTATCTGTAACTCCAGTTCCAGAGGGTCCGACACCCTCTTCTGCTTTCTATAGGCACCAGACACACGTGTGTGATGTACATACAGATATGCAAACAAAACACTCATGCACATAAAATAAAATATATGAATACTTAAAAAAATGCCATAGGGGCCAGTGAGATTTCTCAGTTGGTAAAGATGCTTGCTGCATGACCTGAGTTCACTACCCAGGACCTACATGTGGAAGGAGAAAACTGATGCCTGACAGTCGTCCTCCTTCAGTTGTGGCATGCATGTGCGTACATGTGTGCACACACACATTGTAATAATAATAATGAGTTGTGGCACGTGTACATGTAGAGGTCAGATGGCAATCGGAAGCCTTTATTGAAAGATTTTTAGGGAGAATAGAAACATTCAAATTACTCAGTTCTTGATACTGGCAGATATTTTATTCTTTAGTACTTTTTTCACTTTTACTTAGAAATATGGCCTCATACAATCATAATAAGCTTTTTGTGATTTTTCAAAATATTACTTTTTTTTAAAACCCATTTCTCTTGGTGCAAATATTGTAGGTCAAAATTGTTTCTTTAGTGGTTAATAGTTATTTCTCAAAGGTTTCTAGGCCTTTCTAGTCTGAGAGTGGTTGCTATTCTTTTTCTGTTAATAATTACTGGTTTTTTTCTTTATTTTCCTAAGTGTTCTTAGAATCTAAGTGTTTATTTTTTTCTAGTCTGTGATGCTCAATTAGGCACTTTGACTAAATTACAATTTTCGGGTCTGACTTTTATAATTTTTAAAGTATTATTTTATGTGTACGAGTGTTTTGCCTGCATGTATGTTTGCACCACAGGTGTTCCTGATTCCCTTGGAGGCCAGAAAAGGGCATTGGATCCCCTGAAACTAGAGTTGTGATTTGAGCTGCCATGTGGGTGCTGGGAATTAAACCTGGGTCCTCTGCAAAAGGACTTCTAAACCGCTGAGTCATCTCTCCAGCCCAAAATCTTTAGATCAATTTTGCAAACTTTCTAATATTTTTATGTGCATTTTACTTTTAATAAGTTATGTGTTACGGTTTGGGACAGACTTCATTGTGATCTGTTGTCACTGGCTGGTTCACTGCTTGTTTATTGTGACCTTTCCAAGCAGTGCTCTACTCTCAAGTTTTGTGTATTAGTCCTACTTTGATTTCTTTGAGAATCTGAAGTAGTCTTAAAGATGTTTCCTGCCCTCCACTCCATTTGACCCTATAAATTAGAAAACAAAAAACAAAAAAATGACAACAAAAAACCCCCCAAAAACTATAGTTTTGAAAGTTAGAAACAGATGACAGGAAAGCAAAGCCCTTGAGTTGGAGGTAATTTAATATCTTTCTTGTGCCCTCTTTCATCCTATTTAAGTAAGCAAAGTGCTTTTATGTTTTTAAATTGAAACATACTTTACATCTACAGGGACACATACCATATATGTTTGGTTTGATTGTTTATTTTTTTTCCTTGTTGGATTTGTTTTTGACAGATGTGAATGTTCTGTAATCTATTTTCTTACGAAACTAGAACATTTCATATTCCAGAAGTTTTATACTTTTTCTCCAGTTAATAATTCTCATTCACTCCAAGTACATCCAGCAACTTCAGATTTCATGTTACTTTGCAGTTCTGGAATGCAAACTGATGATGTAGGCTTTCCTTTTTGGTTTAGTTTTTCACTCAGCCTAATGTTGAGATTTGTCAAGTTGATTGTACTTGTTCTGGGTGGTCTAGTTACTCTATTGGATGTGTGGTAGGAACGCCATGTTTTATGCCAAATTATAGAGAATTTGTCATGAATGGAGATTGAGGTTCATTATAATGAGGTAATGTGTGAGCATCATTTGGATGCTTCATGTTCTGTGCTCTTGTAAATTAACTGAGCATCATAAAGCTGAAAGTGAAAGTAGAAACTCTACTAGAACCTTGACCTGCCAGTGACTGTTTCATGTTAGATGAGTTAATGCTCAAAGTAGGTATATGTTTTTTACTCCAAGCAGTATTATATAGGAAGTTAGTGCAGAATCTAGGTATGTGGCTTTTACATTTAAATAGCTTTTTAAGGTCCTTTGTACTTACATGAGTAAGACCAGAAGGGAAAAAATACTCTGAGAAATTTGAATTCAAGAGTATCCTAATAAGTTCTTTTAACTATTTTCTTCTTATTTAAATTTTAGGATGAATTTAATTATGTTGTTATACTTAATGTTCCTAGGTATGCAGGTGCCTTGAGAGCTTCAGGGGAAATGGCTTCAGCACAGTATATTACTGCAGGTCAGTATGTATACTGAGAGGGGCTGTCCTATTCAGTAAATGTTATTTATATGTGTGTAGGTATGTGGCATGTGTACATGTAGAGGTCAGAGGAACAACTTTTGCGAGTGAGTTATCTCCTTGGACCATGTGGGTCCTGGGGGAATTGAATTAGCATTTGTTAGGCTTGGCAGTAGGTACCTTTACCTCTTGAACCATCTCTCCAGGTAAAGCCAGAGTATCTTTTTTATTTAAAAAAAAAAAAAATGGTGGTGGTGGTGGGTCTGGTGCCCTAAGCCTTTAATCCCAGCATTTAGGAGGCAGAGGCAGGTGGATCTCTGTAGGTTCCAGGATAGCCAGGCCACATAAAGAGACTTTGTCTCAAGACAGATGAACAAACAAATAGCAACAAATTTTTTTTGTCTGTCACTTCATTCTTATGGAGTATCTTTACCCTTGCATTAAATAATTTAAAATGTATCCAGATTACAAACCAATGATGTATGTTTTTCTTGAAAAATAAACTTTTGAAGTGGAGCCAGGCATGGTAGTACATGTCTATAATCCCAATACTTGGGAGTCTGAGGTAGGAAGAGTACGAGGCCAAGGCTTATACCTAGAGTATAAGCAATAGAAAGGCCTTGTCTTTAAAAGAAGTAAAAATAACCCTCTGGGGTTTTTCTTTGTTTTGTGTATATTCATGTAGTGGCATTTTTGTGTGTTGTGTATTAGTACATGTGGAGCCAGGGGTCAACCTCAGGTGTTCTTCAGGAGCCATGTATCTTTTTGTTTGGGACAAGGCCTTTTCATTGCCTAGAGCTTGCAATTAGGCAAGTCTTGGTGGTCATCGAACCCAGGGATCTGCCTTTTCGCATCTCCCTAGTGTTGGAATAACAAGTGTGTACCACTGTCTCCAGCTTTTTTATTGGGTTCTGGGAGTTGAACTCAGGCTCCTATGCTTTTATGGGTCACACTTTATTGACTGGGTCATCTCCCCAGGTCAGACCTTTGGATTTTTTTGTGTTGTAATTTTGTTTGCAGGTTCTATTAGTTAAATCTCTGAGAATGACATTAGAAGGCAACAGAAATAAGTTTTAGTAGGGTTGATGTGATTGTTATTAAAAAGAAAACTTAGTTGATGTTAATAAATATTTATGAGAATAAATCTAAATTACTATTTTTGTGGTGCTATGGATTGAACCTAAGGCCTCATGCAAGCTAAGTGTGTTCCCTACTCTAAGCTATTTGATAGATATCATGTGCTTCTTTACTGCGTGAGAAGAATTTGACATTGTAATTAATGAATAGCCCCCATTTTATTATTGAGACAGGATGTCACCATGTAGTCCAAGTTGGTCTTGAACTCAAGATCTTATTGCCATACCCTCTTGAGAAATGGGATTATAGGTGCATACCACCATGCCTGACTAGAAATGAGTCATCTCATAAGTAATTGGATTAGATAAGGTTTTATAGCTGGGCTATTTTACCTCAGAAGTTTTATTTAAATGTAAGTCACATGTCACCCTGTAGAGCGAATCTTAAACNGTCTTATTAATTGAAAACACCAGGCCAGGTATTGAGGTAAATTCTGAATGATCAGAGAGACAGAACAAGCCACAGCCAACCTCACCTTGCCAACTCCTCAGATGATCTTGTTTCCTCAGACTGCAGGCTTCTGAGTCCTCTCCTGAACGAATCTCAGCTGAACTCTGCTCAAAGCCTGAAAGCTTAAGAGGCCCTCTAGCTTCTGGTTTCCACACCTTATATACCTTTCTGCTTCCTGCCACTNCTTTCTAGGATTAAAGGCNTGTGTCTTTCTCAAGCAAAGACATGAGATCTCANGNNCTGGAATTAAAGGTGTGTGCCACCATGCCTGGCTGTTTCNAGTGTGGCCTTGAACTCACAGAGATCTGGATGGATCTCTGCCTCGGGAATGCTAGGATTAAAGGCATGTGCTACTACTGCCTAATCTCTATGTTTAATCTAGTGGCTGTTCTGTTCTCTGACCCCAAATAAGTTTTATTAGGGTACACAATATTTTGGGGGACATAATATAATCACCACATCACCCATTTGAAATGTGTCCATCATTGTTCATAGTGTTGTATGATTTTAGAACATTTTCATTACTATAAAACAGCCATATATTAAATATGTTACTGTTCCTCTAAATCACTATTTGTTTTCTTTTTAAGCCCTTAGAGATTTGTTTGATTCCATGGATAAAACTTCTTCTAGTATACCACCTATTATTCTCCTGCAGTTCTTGCACATGGCTTTCCCACAGTTTGCGGAGAAGGGTGAACAAGGACAGTATCTTCAGCAGGTAATTTATTTCATTTATTTTGTAAATGAAAAACTTAGATTATCTTTGTGTGTCTGTGTGTGTAAATGTGGGTGCGCACATTACAGTGTGCATTTGGTGGGTAGAGGACAACCTCTGGTGTCGGTCTTTGCCTTCCACCTTAAGACAGAAACACTCGTGTTTTTCTGCAGTGTACTCCAGGCTAGCTCTACAGGCTTCTAGGGGCGGGGGGGAGGAGCACTAGGATTACAAATGCTCAGGCTACATGTCTCACTTTGAAATGGGTTCTGGGGATTCAAACTCAGGTCCTTATGCTTGGACAGCAAGCACTTTCCCCACGTATCCATCTCTCTAACACAAAACTTGTTTTCTTCACTCAATATAGTAATTGGAATATGGTTGTAATCACAGGTATTAGTCTACTCTTGTTCACGTCATTATCTCTTGCCTAGAGTGTGGTTATGATCTTACCTGGTCTTGATGTTTTTATTTATATATGTTTTGTCACACAGGCTCTGGTGTCCTTTTAAAAATTCAAATAAAGGGAGGGGTAGAGTTGAAGGATTAAGCACTGCCTTAGCATAAATGAAGCTCTGGGTTTGATTTCTAGCTCCCAAAATAGATAAATTAAAAATAAGTGGAGTTTGGAGCTGGAGAGATGACTCTCCGTGTATCCTATTTTTTAAAAAATTGATGAGCTGGGCTGGAGAGGTGGCTCAGAGGTTAAGAGTACTAATTACTCTTCCAGAGGTCCTGAGTTCAATTCCCAGCAACCACATGGTGGCTCACAACTATCTTCAATGAGATCTGGCGCCCTCTTCTGTGTACATAATAAATAAATCTTTAAAAAAAAATTGATCAGCATTTGTTGCTTTTCCGGAAGATCCAAGTTCTGTTCCCAGCATCCACATTGGGTAGCTCACAACTGTTCTTAACTACAACCCCAGGGGAACATGCTCTTGTGCTCTCTGCAGGAACTTACCATGTGGCATACACTTACACGTGCACACATACACACCAAGCAAAAAAAAAAAAATGAATATTAAACAATGGCACTGTATTGGTTCTTGTTTGGTGACTTAGAGTGGTTCTGTGCTGCAGTCTAAACCCCCTGCTGCCTCTGATTTATCATATACTTTGCCTTGCTCACCTTTCTCCAGCTTTGTGGCTCCTTGCTCTTGCTTAAATATGAGTGCCTTCTTTGTGCAGTGTTTTTGCTNTTGTCCTTGGTTGTCATTTATGTGCATGGCTGGTTCTTTTAGGTCTCATCACTCTGTGACTCCCTCCTCCAAATCTGTCTCAGCTTTCACCTGGCTTTCTCTAGCTCCATCCCCTACATGAGACTTGGTATTCTTTTTTTTAGATTTATTTATTATGTATACAGAAGAGGGCGCCAGATCTCATTACAGATGGTTGTGAGCCACCATGTGGTTGCTGGGAATTGAACTCAGGACCTCTGGAAGAGCAGTCAGTGCTGTTAACCTCTGAGCCACCTCTCCAGCCCGAGATTTGGTATTCTTATGTATATGTATTCACTATTGGGATCTTTTCTGTTTTTTCACTAAAATTTTGAAATCTGCAGTAGTGTTGCTCAATTAGGAGCATAAAATCTGCTGGATGAATTTTCTGAAATTCTTTACTTTTTGAAAGTTCTTATACCAGTTTGTTAAAGTAGTTATTTTTGTGCATGATTAAAAAAAACAAGGGATTGAAGGTATGGCTCAGTGGTTAAGAGTTCTTGTTGCTCTTGTAGAGGACCCAGGTTCGGTTCTCAGCACTCTGATTAGGTGGCTTCCAATTGTCTATAATCCCACTTCCAGGAATTGAATACCCTCTTTAAGGTCTTTGTGGCACCCACTCACATGTGGTGCAATACATATACTCAGGAACACTTAACACTGGTAAATAAATGTTTAAAAAATTTTAGAAAAATGTACATTAATTTCTATTCATTTTGTGTGAAATGTGTAGATGCGTGTGTGGGGTTGGGATATGTTGCATGGTTGCATATATGGAGGTTAAAGGACCATTTTCAGAGGTCAGGGCTAAGTTTTCTCCTAACACCGTGAGAGTTTCAAGGATCAAACTCAGGTTATCAGGTTTATAGCAGTTGTATTTGCCTTACCTGTTGGGCTATCTTACCAGCTTCTGTGTGTGTAAGTGGGGTGGGGTGGGGGTTGAGGCAGTCTTCCTATGTAATCCAGGCTGGCCTCCAACTTAGATGTATGTAGCCTAGCCTGGCCAAAAATTGATGGCCATTCTCCTGCCTTGGCCTTCTGAGTGCTGAGAATACGATGTACACTGCCGTGTCCAGTTAACAAGTTTTGTTTATTTTGAGAAAGGGTTTTGCAGTGTAACCCTGACTGGCCTGGAACTGTGTAGATCAGGCAGCCTTGAATTTGTAGCAATGCTCCTACCTCTGCTTCCCAAGTGTGGGATTGTAGGTGTGCAGCATCATGCCCAACTCTGCTTGAATATTTTTAAAGAAGAAAATACCTTTCTCCCTTAAGGAAACAATAATTAATTTGAAAGAATTTTATAGACTAAACGCTGTCACAGCCAGGATAAATGTGTTTCATTTTACATCACAGGATGCTAATGAGTGCTGGATACAAATGATGCGAGTACTGCAGCAGAAGCTAGAAGCCATAGAGGACGATTCTGTTAAAGAGGTGAGCGAGATGTATTTGTGATCAGAGACTCATTATGTCACTTTGTGTTTTATTTTGATTTTCTTTTTTTTTTTCCCTTGGCTTTGTGTTGAAATCTACAAAAAGTAAAACTAAAATTTTCTTTTTAATTTTGCAGACAGATTCTTCTGCATCAGCAGTGACACCTTCTAAAAAGAAAAGCTTAATTGATCAGTTTTTTGGTGTTGAGTTTGAAACTACGTATCCTTAATGAACCAAAATTTGTATAGACTATTCATAATTTATAAGAAGTAAATTGTTACTAAGAGCAGAGTTGGCTGATTGGCTTTGGAGGGTAGAAAAATTCATCAGGATTCTATGCCTAAGAATTTACAATAATGTGAATTAGGAGTTAATAAAATAGTCATTCAGTGATTTTGAACTGTAGATAAATATATATACCTTAATGATTTTTTTTCTTAAATATTTATTTACTTTTTAATTCTGTGTATATGTGTGTTGGGGAATATGCAATGAGTGTTTAAATAGGTGTTTAAGAAGGCCAAAGGCATCAGATTCCCTGAAGCTGGAGTTACAGGTGGTTGTGGGCACCTGACATGGGTGATAAGTTATCAAATTCAGGTCCTCTGGAAGAGCAGTACATGATTTTAACTACTGAACCATCTCTCTAGCTCCCATTATTTTTTCTGAAGAACACCTTTATCAGTGTGTCTTATTAATTTGTCTCATAGAGAAGTTTCACTTACATGAAATTAGTGTATTAATAATGTACATGATTTCAAGAAACTTGTTTTCTGATGTTATGGGTAGAAATCTGGAGAACATCTTTTGCTCATCTTTGAAATATTAAGATACTTATCAGAATGACAACTTATATTTTGTGGTTTCTTCAACACATACTCATTTTTGTTTGTAAAGTTGTTGGTAGGCAAAGCATGTTGCAATGAATCTTNATTGGGAGACTAATATTTAAAATAAACCAATGAATAACTATTAATAACTCTAGGATAATTTATTCTTTTCAAGACTAATTCATAAATTGAATAGCTGTTGCCATTCCTTAATTTGCAAAGCATGAAATGTACAGAATCTGAAGAAGAAGAGGTCACCAAAGGAAAGGAAAATCAACTTCAACTTAGTTGTTTCATCAACCAGGAAGTTAAATATCTTTTCACAGGGCTAAAATTGGTAAGGAAATCGTGGCTGAGCCTCATGTGGGTTCTATATTTGTGAATATGCCTGTTGGCTAAAATTTGTTTGTAAACTCAAAGGTGCTCCTTGCTGTGCTTTGCTGGTTATCTGCAAAGGAGTTGTGCATGCACAGGTTGTGGGGTTTTGTGGTGTGTGTGAAGGTCACAGGGCAACGTTGGGAGGTGTTCCTCAGGCATTGTCCACTTTGTCTTTAAGACAGTCACTGACCGCTGAACGTTGGTGGTGCACACCTTTAATTCCGGCACTCAGGAGGCAGAGGTAGATGGATCTCTGTGAGTTCCAGGACAGCCAGGACTACACAGGCAAACTCTGTCTCAGAAAACAAACAAACGACAGTCATTGACTTGGCAACTTGGCTAATTGGGCATGGCTGACTGGACAGCAAGACACAGGGATCTGCCTGTCTCTTCCTCCCCAGCACTGGAGTCTTAAGTGTGCTACCAATCCCTGGCTTTTTAATACCGGTGCTATCCAACTTGGGTCCTCATGTTTGTGTGGCAGGAACAATATTGACAGCTATTTCCCTAACGCAGTAGCACAATTTCTGAGTTGAATGTCATGCAGTCCTACATGAATTGCTCTACCTTCTCGTTTAGTTTATACTCTGTATACTCGTCCTTTGTAGCATCATACATTTTTACTTTTGTGTGTTTGTTGGTAATTTTTATATTTATAATTATCCCCAAGAATACAACATTCCTAAGTAGAAGGATGCTGTAATGTGCTTTTTGAGGAAAATACATGTACTAGGATTGATCGGAGTGTGAGCTAGGGTTTTAGGTTCAGCACTGTAGGTGAAGTAAGATGTCTTTAAATGGAAACACCCCACTAATGGAATTTTCCCTGGGGCCTGACCTGAGAAGATTCCTCCCAGGGTCTTGGGGAAGACTTTACATCTGGTGTAGGGTTATCTGAGGGAAAAGAGTTTATGCTCACCATGCTCTTTTGTCCGTTTATTTCTCTAAGACAGAATTCTATCTACATAGCTTCAGTTCTGTCCTGACATTCAATTTCTCTCTGTACCTACTTTTTCTGTCCCCTCATAGCCCTAGTAATAACTAAGCCTTATGCTTTTGATCTCATCTTCATCCCTTGTTCCTTTGTCCTCCAACTTGCCTCCCTCTTATCCTCTCCTGACCTGATTCACCTACAATCTACAAGAAACTTTTCCTTGCTCCTCACTTGTAGGCCTGAGCCATTCTGCCTTATCATCTACAGAAACTCTGCCTGCCTCTGGAATTCCATTCCAGTCCTTACTGTACCTGGTTATGTAAAAAGCCCTATTGTCCTGAGTCAATAGCTGAAGGCAAGGGATGGTCTGAGCTTCATTTGCACAAGCAACAAAGCTATGCATCTACAGCCTGCCTGTCTCCTAGGCCCTGCAGGGGTGTTAGTTACCTAGTGGATCAGCAGTAGGTCTAAGAAGCTTAGCTGTTTGCCAGTATGGCCTAGAAGTATATGGGTGCACAAGAATTTCATAGCAGAAGACAGCTGAAATACTAAAAACTGATTAGCACCAAATACTTTCCTCTAGAAAAATTCCTTGACTTTTCTAGGTATAGCTAGGTACAGCTGAATCTTTATAATATATTCTTGTGGTCTTTATAATATATTCTTGTGGCCCACTAGACCCTACCAGGTTATCTGTTGATTGTTTGATGGAAAGGTGACCAGAAGTTTGCAGGAACCCAGTGTTTCTCCTCATGGTGTCATCAGTAAAACACAGCTGCTTTGAATATCAAGAATTACCTGTGTATTTGAAAGTCACACTTCAATTGGGCTTTTAACTAATAAAGCATTATTAACATAGTTTCATAAGTTACTGAATACAAGTTAAAGGGCATAAAAAATGAAATGTGAATGTTAATTGGAGTTAAAAATAAATGCTTTTTCAGGGATTCTGCAGGCAGTTTTCTTAATTTTGTAAAATTTTAGCAAAGCTATACTTCAGAGTCCTGGATGACAACTTGATAGTGTTGTATTATGTGAAGCATAACTTGCTTTGACACGAGTGTGTGTGTGTGTGTGTGTGTGTACACATGTGTACACATTGTGTAGCTCAGGAACTTGCAGAGCTCTTGGCTCAGCCTCCATGTTGCTGGGATTACTGTCCACCAGGACACCTAATTCCAGCTATACTTTCTTGAAGAACATATTTCTGAATTGTGTGGGTTTTTTTTTTCCTTTATAATTTTAAAGATTTTATCATCATATCATCATTTGTTTGGATTTTTTTCTTTTACTTTTTTTCCCCCCTGTTTTGAGACAGGGTTTCACTGTGTAACCCTGGCTGTCCTAGAACTTGCTCTGTAGACCAGGCTGGCCTCAAACTCACAGAGATCCACTGCCTGTGCCTCCCAAATGGTGGGAATAAAGGCACGGGCCACCTCCTCCTCCCAGCTTTTGTTTGGGTTTTAAATCATTTTACTTCATGTTTCACCTTTGCATGGTTATGTGTTAAAGCTCCACAGTGAGTCCTTTTATAATGTGAGTGGAAATTTTTTAAATACCAGACTTAAATTACACAATTGTAAGATAATTGTAAACAGTAAGTTCTTTTAGTTCATATTTGTTTAGTTTTGCTAATTTATATATGTATATATAGATATATAGATAGTTAGCACATTTTCAGCATGCACTAACTTGTGTCATTTTTAAATCACACTGAAATGGAGACTTTAACAAATGTAGCCAGAGGAGATAAATTGTAGCTAAAGACTTCCTCACATTCCTTAGAGCAGAGGTTCTCAACCTTCCTAATGCTGCAACCCTTTAATATGGTTCCTCATGTTGTGGTGACCCATACACCATAAAATTATTTTTGTTGCTACTTCATAACTGTAGTTTTGCTACTGTTATGAGTTGTAATGTAAATATCTATATGAAAGATATCTGATGTCTGATCCCTGTGGAAGGGTCACTCAACACCCCAAAGAGATTGCAACCCACAGGTTAAGAACCACTGCCTTAGTTAGATTAACAAGTTTTCTTTGTTAATTCTTGTCAGATTAACCTAATTGAGGCTGGCAGGCTTTTATATATAATATATATATATATATTATATAATTCATGAAGAACAAGGGTTTCCTACATTCTCTTAATTTCTGGTGTGAGTATTCTGATTATTCATAGATATAGGATGACAGAAGGATTTATTATTTAATAAAATAATAATTTACCTCCTCTGACTTTGAGCAGCATTGTATTCAGAGGAATTCTTTTTGGTTTGTTTTTCTGTTTTTCAAGACAGAGTTTCTCTGTTTAATTAATAGCTCTGGCTGGCCTCGAATTCACAGAGATTTGCTTGCCTCTGCCTCCTGAGTTCTGGAATTAAAGGTGTGCACCACCACTGCCTGGAGAGAGGAATTCTTAATAGTATATATTACATGATTCCTCATAAATACTGAGCAAAATCTTAAAAAAAAAAAACTGTCATTTTTATCCACTGGGATAAATCCACTGATTTTTTATTATTATTATTATTTTTTAAAGATTTATTTATTATGTATACGGAAGAGGGCGCTGGATCTCATTACAGATGGTTGTGAGCCACCATGTGGTTGCTGGGAATTGAACTCAGGACCTCTGGAAGAACAGTCAGTGCTCTTAACCTCTGAGCCACCTCTCTAGCCCAACCACCTCTCCAGCCCCTACTGATGTATTATTATTAATAGTGCTATTTTTAAAATTAGATGTGTGATTCTGTGTTGCAGAAAGTAGTTTTTAAATCTGATGTTTGGTTGTCTGTAATGTCCCTTTTTAGCGACTTCAGGAAGAAATTACTAAACAGTCTCCAACATTGCAGAGAAATGCTTTGTACATCAAATCTGTAAGTTATATATTTCCTTTTGAAATTGAATTCCATTTCATTGAAAGGGTTCAGGGGCAGGGGGGTGGCTCAGCAGGAAAACTACTTGCTGTGCAAGCCTGAGAATTGGAGTTTGGAATGTTAGAACTCATGTAAAAGCTGGGTAGGCATGGCTTCCTGCTTCTAATCCCAGGGTGCTGCAGGTGGAGCTGGCTGGTTGGACTAGTCAAGACAGTGAGGTCAGGGTTCAGCAAGAAAAGGNGAAGAGTGATTGAGTGATTGAGAAAGACACCTGCTGTCAACCTTAGTCCTCCAGGTTCACAGTCACGTGCACTTACACATACATGTGCCTACACACTTGTCAACATGCACGCAAATACACATTCAGATGCTCATCCACACTACACACATGCAGAAAAGAGGAAGGTTCAAGTTAACTTTATCTAATCNTTGTTTTTACCACCCAAAATAAAAAATTCTCATGGCCTTAGATATAAAGGATTTCTTCCCATTTCTCTCCTTAGTCTAAGATCAGCCGGCTACCTGCTTACTTAACTATTCAGATGGTTCGGTTTTTTTATAAAGAGAAAGAATCTGTGAACGCCAAAGTTCTTAAGGTTAGTAATGAATTTTAATTTGTATGTTAAATATAATCCTTTGATGGCAATTCCTAATCTATAGTAGATTTATTTATCCTATTAAGAATAGTTTTCAGCTGGGCAGTGGTGGCACATGCTTTTAATCTCTTTAAGCACTTGAGAAGCAAAGGCAGGAGGATCTCTGAGTTCCCGGCCAGTATGCTCCACAGAGTGAGTTCCAGAATAGCCAGAGCTACACAGAGAAACCCTGTCTTGAAAACAAAAACAACAACAACAAAAAAACCAAAAAGAATAGCTTTAAGATGGTTAGGGGTGATTAATGTTAGACAGGTGGTCGTTAGTGCACAGTGTTTATTGGAATTATGTATTATCCCTTCTTGTTTTACACATGCTTGGCTTCTTCCTCCAGCCTCAAACATCTAAGTCTTGGAGCTAGCATTTTATTTTTCAAAGGATTCACAGATAATTGTATTATTTCTTGCATACCCCAGAAATACTGCCTTAAATTAGATCCTCCACTTCATAGATCAGATTGAGGGGATTTGTTAAAGAGATGAGGACAAAGGCAGTAAGCACACTGCATTCTATTTAAGCACCACAGAGCTTAAGCTGTGATCCCTTGAACTGTGTTGAACTGAGTAGAATTCTTTCAAGAATTCTATTAATGAATCTAGCCTCTGGAGCTGAAGTGTATAACATTTTCTGATAGGGTTGTAGGTAAAGGTTAAATGTAGCTTGGGTCTCTATTAGTATTTACTGTAACTATTTTAATTTTTTTTAATGTTTCAGTATTGTTTCTATATAAAAATGTATTTCACAGCAAAGCACTGGCCAGTTGAAATACCACATTGGGATCCATTACTTGTATAGCATCTCACCTACTATTTCTGAATCACTGCTCTGTTACACAACTGCGGCTTCTGTGGTCACCTGTATAGGCTTGATTATTTAATGGAAAAAGATCTCGAAAAGTAGTTACTGTATAAAAGTTAGAATCAGATCATTCTTTAATTTTGTTTTAAGTGTTTGAGAATTTCGTACATGCATATAATTTGTTTTGGTCAAATCCACACCTTACTCCTTTTCCTCCATTTCTCCCCCACCCTACACCATTCTTCCCTCCCAGTTTTGTAAACACAGAGCCCACTTAGTGCAGGTCACCCTTGAGAATAAGTCTAAAGTGTTTTTTCAGCTTCAGTCCTCCACTGTGACGTCACAAATTTCATTTTCAACTTTCATTTGAATTATGAAAGCATTACTTTGAAAGTGGTATATGTATTGTAAATAATTGTCCTTTTGCACTTGTTTTCTTTTTGTTATAGGATGTTAAATTTCCTCTTTTTGTTATAGGATGTTAAATTTCCTCTTATGTTGGATGTGTATGAACTCTGCACACCAGAACTTCAAGAGAAAATGGTCTCTTTTCGGTCAAAATTCAAGGATCTAGAAGATAAAAAAGTGAATCAGCAACCAAATGCAGTAGGTTCTTTTTTGCTATATTTTTTGCTACTGCCATTTCAATCTTCATTTAGTGCCTAGCAGTAGCAGTTACTCTTTTGAAAATGATCAGCCTGCATTTCAGTTAGGAGTTGTCTACATCTTGCTTGTCTTGATGCTGGCCTCTCACCACTGTAGGTGCACTAATGTAGTGCAAGAAGCAGGGGCTCTGCTTCGATCAAGCAGGCCCTTGATTATCTTTGCTCTGGAGTCTACAGCACATGTGCATTTCACATGAAGTCTGCATTTTCCATGTGTCATGACTTTCCTTGAGGTATTTTAATCCTCTATCTAATAGAATTGGAGGTATAAAATTACCATCTTGGTCTCATCCTCCATCATATTCCTATGCTTTTGTAATTTTAAGAAAGTTACTAAATGAAATTAAGCTCCCATTTGTTAGGCATAAACTTTTTAAATTGATTCCTCATTCATAATTCCCCAGAAATCATCCAGCCTGTGTATGTCAGTAGGTGTGTTTTTACCATTGAATAGTATTTCCTTGTGTGGGTATTCTGGTGTTTGTTTAACCATTCCTCTATTAAAGAATACTTATATCGTTTTCAGTTTTTGTCTATTATGAATAAAGCTGGTAAAAATGTTCATTTGCAGATAGTAGTGTAAGCAGGAGTTTCATTTTCCTAGAATGAATGTCCAAAAGTATAATTGCTGTGTTGCATGGTGGTTGCATGCTCAGTTTTTCAAGAAAGCGCCATATGCTTCCTACTTCATATTCCCGTCAGCAGTGCGTTACTGGCCCACTTTCTGACCAGCATTTGCTGTTGTTACTAGTTTTCATTCGAGCCAATGGATAGGTTTGTGCTGCTGCCTGGTGTTTTCTTCTGCATTTCCCAAGTTTTAATGATGTTGACTGTATTTCATATTTTGGTTGTCATGTGTGTCTTCTGCTGAACTAGCTATTATTCTGTTGTAGATGGTAATTCTTAGCTATGCAGATTGCAAATCTTTTCTCAAAAGTCGGTAGTTTTATCTTTTCATCCTCCTAATGCAGAGAAAAAGTTTGAAGAGTTTTATAGTTTGTCCATTTTGATTCATTCTGGTTTAACTTCTAGTGTGTGATAGGATGTTCAGATTCATTCTTTTGGATATGACTCTCTAGCATCTTAAAAAAAAAAAAAAGCAGCAAACCTAGGATTTGCCAATTTAGTGATCCTGGCATCTTTGTAGATAATTGGTTGACAATAGGTAAGACTATGTTTCTGGAGTCTTTAATTTTATTCCATTGGTTTGTATATCTGTTCTTTGGCCATATTACAATGTTTGCCTTTGTTTGATAAGATAGGGATTCATGGGGGCCAGGCTGACCATGCTAGATAGTTGAGACTAGCCTGAACTCCTGAGCTTCCTGCCTCTAGACCTCCAGAGTCCTGGGATTACCAGCATGTGCCACAATGTTGTAACTCGTGAAATTTCCCTGTAAGGATCAAATTTGTGATCTCCAACTTTGCTCTTTTTAATGCTTCTGCAAATGACATCACTATCTTTGTATGTTGATATTACATCCTGAAGCTTTTTTTTTCCTGTTATTGTTCAGACAGACTGTAGAATTGTTTTCTATTTGATGTAATTGTGGAAATAACCAATGTCTGAAGTCTTCAAGTTTTCAAAGGTTTGATTTAGTTTCTTGGAACTACAGGACAGGTAGAGGATTACTCAAGTGGTCTATTTCATGTTGTGTTTGTGTTCTCACAAAATTGATTAATTTCATTTAGCAGGTCGTATTTGTCTGTGTAATTGTTCCTGGTGGTCTTTTATTAGCTGTTTCATGTCTTTAGGGCAAATCTAGCCCATTCCTCTACTGATAATTTTAATTTGTCTCTTTTCTTCTTGAGGGTTCTCAGTTTTATTGTTTCAAAGACTGGCACTGTTTTGTTGAGTTTCTTGTTTTCTATTATTTTTATTTGAGACCTGTTTAATTTTTCCCTGTTAGTAAGGCAGTGAGTTCCTACTAAAATCTCTTGTCCATGTGGTTAATCATACTACTTTTAGTGTAGGCCTTTGTTCATTTCAACTAAAATGGAAGAGGCATGGCTTCAGTTGCAGAAACTTGACTCAGGGTTTGTTGTTTGTTTTGAGGTAGACCCTGCAGGTTCACAGATACACCACTAGATCCTCTGGTATGTTAAAATTTTAGTTAGTGACTTAACATTAGCAGTGTATTCAGGGAGCATGTTATTTACTGTGATAATATTGTATATTATTAAAGAGTAGAGCCTTTGGCTTTGCAGTTTTTATGGTAAGTGTAGTTTATCATTAAAGTATTTTGCAAGGCAGACTTGTTTCAGTGATTTGTAGACAGTGTAAATATTTATATAATTAAGTACTAACAAGAATATGTGTTCATTTCCAATAACACAATTTAAAATTAAATCTTTTTTCTCTTAGAATGACAAGAAGAATAGTCCCCCAAAAGAAGTTAAGTATGAACCCTTTTCATTTGCTGACGGTAAGTGGACGT
>LZPO01097335.1:121751-135705 GCA_001675575.1 Neotoma lepida | reverse complement strand
TGTGTGTGTACAGATGCAAACACTTATATGTGTACATGTGGAGGGCAGAGGTCAACTTCTGCCTATTGTTGTCTGCCATAGTTTTTGAAACAGCTTCTTTCACTGACCCCAGTATCCACCATTTCAGCTAGACTGGCTGAACAGCAATTCCCTGGGATCTTCCTATTTTCACCTCTCAGAACTGAGACATTAGAGAGCCTTGCTGACAAGCCTGGTTTTTTCTGGGGTGTTAGGGATCTGCTACCAGGCCCTCATGCTTTCTCAGCAAACACTGTCCTCTGAGCCATCTCCCTAGCCGCTGCACCTGACTTCTTTTTGTTGTTATTCTGGGACTACTTACTACATAGACCAGGCTGGCCTTGAACTCACAGAGATCCTCCTACCTCTGCCTCTCAAGTGCTAATATTAAAGGTGTGCACCACCACACTTGGCTACATCTGACTTTTTAATGTGAGCTCTGGGGATCAAACTCAGGTCTTTGTGCTTACAAAGTGTTATGGAAAGAAATCATTCTCACTTCAAAGAAATAAAAAACAGTTTATTCTGGAGCAAAATATGAGGGACCATGGCCCAGGAACATAGATTTAAGTCTCTCCTATAGTAGTCTAAAATAAAATTAGTTTCATGGAGTTTTTATGGTAACAGAACAAAGAAAGCGCTAAATCAAGACATTTTTAAAAGAGAGCTCTAAATCAAGGCGCTTTTAAAAGTACACTGTTGGGAACATCAGAGAGGTGGATTACAGCAAGATGGGAGGAACTCTCCTGTAGGCCTTCATGCTATCTGACAATATGTTTAGCCCTTTAATTGGTGGAACACTAGTATTTTGCTAAGTTAACACATTTCAAAGCGTTTCTATCTGTTGTCAGGATGTTAGTGGTACTGTCTTAGAGCCTTGATTGGGTTCATTTTCTCTGCCAGTTAAATAATTGAAAGGCAGGAAACATCTTGAGCATGACAGGTGACCACAGAGACAGCATACAGAATCAACAGTTGAAGGATAGCTTTTATTGGGGATAAGGAGTCATCTACATAGAGCAGACACATGAAGACAAGGAGAAAAAGCCCTTCTTTGTAGAGGGAGCAAGAGGCCCTCAGGAAGCCAAAAAATTCCAATCTCTTCTTGAGGTTTAAGGCTTTTGAAGTCCCTGAAGGGTCTTCCTTTGTTAATTTAAGGTTGGCCACTTTGGAAAGAGGCAGGATGGTTGATTAGCCCACAACTATTGTATAAGATGTGCTGATCTGCCTTGAACTTGTTCAGCCCGTTCAGTAGCAGGTGCCCTGCTGGCCAGAGAAAAATCCCGCAAAGTCTTTGTTTTAAGTTTCCAGGCTTTTGTTTCAGGTTAGGAGGGCGAGGAAGAAGCCAACCGTTTTGGAAGTTCACCATTTTTATTACCTAGTCATGGNCCCTCTTCTTATCTGTCTGCCTATCAGGGAGTCTGCCTAGTAGACCCTAGTCCCTCTTCAGGTCTGCCTAGTAGTAAGATATGAGGTATGATACAGAGAGAAACAGGGAATAGCTATATAGTAGGATAAAGATCACCCCAGATAAATTGTAATTAGGTTGGGAACTGCAACATTCCATCCTCTTCACATGGTTGAAGTTTTTGTCCAGTAGATCAGTCTAGGCAGACTGCTTCTTTCCAAGAATTTTTATTCACAGTGGTAAGCACTTTACTGACCAGGCTGTCTCTCCAGCCCAGTGGTAAAGGATTTCATCAATTATGTCCATATAATAAGGCTTCCATAAAAAAACAGAGTTGAGTTTGAAGAGTTTTCTCATGGGTGGCCATGCAGAAATTCCTGTGGGGGCTTGGCACTTCAAAGAGGGCCTGAAAGTTCCTTGGGGCCTTTCTTGCACCTTATACTAGATCTTTCTTCCATCTGGATGTTCTTAAATGTGTGCATACTAATGTCAAGGAAAAAAAGTCAACTTGACATTGCATTGGCTTGAGGTACTTAAATGATGTCAGGAGAGACTACACATGGCAGCCAGTCTGGAACTGGGCTGTANATCTAGGCCTGATGTGAACTGACTTCTGAGACATTGCTAATTTCTGATGATGTTTCCAACAATCTACCTAATTCCCTAACACTCAGAGACTAAGACCAAGGTACTTAATATATAATATATATATATCTTAACTTATTCAGCACCAACCTGAATTCTTCATTAACAAGTGAAGACAAGCCTTTTGCAGTAGAAGAGTCATAAATACAGTAACTATTTTGTAAAACTTGGGAACATGTGACACACCTCTGTGCCATCAGAGCTCCATATGTCACTCATGGGACACACTTTTGTGTCAGCTAGCTCTATATGTCACTCATGTGACATACCTCTACAACAGCAGTGCATCCATGTGCCATTCATGTGACACACCTCTGTGCCATCAGAGCTTAACATGTCACTCATGTGACACACCTCTATGACAGCAGAGTGCCATGTGTCATTCATGTAAAAGACCTTGGTGTCAGCAGTGGATCTATATGTCACTCATGTGACACACTTCTGTGACGGCCATGGATCCATGAGTCATATCTCTGTGAAAGCAGTGGATCCATGTATCACCCATGTGACACACTTCTGTGACAGCAGTAATCCATGTGCGAGTCATGTTACATACCTATATGACAGAAGGAGACCTTTGTGTCACTCCTCTGTGATGGCAGAACTCTCTCTGTCAGCATGTCACACACTTCTGTGGCATCCATGGGCTCCTTTTGCTCATACACCTTTGCCTGAGCTTTCTAATGATCTCTCTATTTTTGGGCAGAAGCAGACTTTCTATGGGGTATGTTCAAGTTTGCCCACATGCTGGTATTGCTATTAGTATAAGAATTCTGATAGGAATGAAGATATTTTAGAGACACTTGTGCCTTTCCCTTTAGCTATTAAGGTATTGAAAAACAATGTAATGTAAGACATTGGCATTTTCCCCCAGGAATCTCATACTTGGGGATGGAAAATGATGGGAGCTTTGTCCAAGCTGGAAGGCAGTTGTTTTCCAGAAAAAAAAGCAAAACACCTTGCAGGAGACACTAGAGCTAAGACTGTGATGGTGGTAGGACCACATCCTGGACAGGACTGCTTAGCTACTAGACTTCATGGCAGGACCCTGAAGATAAGTATGGGAGGGTCTGGCCCTTTCTTCATCTTCCTAGTGTGGCCACAGAACAATTCTCTTTCTTCTGCTTTTCACTGTTTGTTCCTTTCTTTAGCCTATTCAGGGGTATTGGGGGGAGGTGGCTGAGCAGGCTCTGGCCCTAGCAACTGTGGTGATGTTAGGAAGTTACACAAACAGGAAGCTGAGTAACGCAAGGTAGCAGAGAGCTGAGAAAATTTGATGCTAATAATCGTCTGAATTGTGTGTGTAAAGATAGACATCATGTCTGGTCCTCCCTTCTCAATGCCCACAAAATTCCTGTATTAGAGCTGAAGATATAGGTCAATAAGTGGAGTGCTTGCCTAGCTTACACACAGTCCTGGCTTCTCTCCTCAGCACTAAATAAACTGAACATGGTAGCATACACCTGCAATCTAAGTACTTGGGAGGTGGAGGCAGGAGGATCACAAGGTCATCTTTGACTACATAGTAAGTTTAAGGCTAACCTGGGTTACATGAGTCCCTGCTATGTGTGTGTGGGGGTGTGTGGGGGTGTGTGAGCACACGCACGAGCGCGTGTATACATATATACAAAATTCTTATGTCTGATCTTGGGTATTGTCACTTGCATAGTACAACTTTTAGTAATTCGTGCCTTACTGCCTAGTTGTCAAGAGCAATCAATGAACATCAATAATGCCTGCCCACNAAAGCCTTGTCCTTGCATAGTGGAGACCATTATTTGTTTTTCTTCTACTAGAAAATCCAGAGGCTGCTGGCTGACACACAGCCACACTTGATCAATATCTGATTCAGCAAGTACCCAGCCTTTTCCTCTTTGACTGTGTTTTCTATCCCATGGTCACAAGGCCAAGGCTAATAAAGCAACCCACTTGCATATAACATTAGCCTTCCAGCATTGAGCATTAAGATTCTGCAAGCTGCACTCTGCCGTTTGGGTTCTATTGGAAGGCAAGATGCTCTCATCCAAAAGCCCAGTGTAAACAGCTCGCTCTGCAGGCTGGGGAAGTGCTGGCTCAGCTGCCTGTGTCACCACATTGTCCATGTGACACGGGAAACATTTGCTAACTCACTTTGATCATAGTCTTCTCATTTTAAAAAAAAAATCAAGCTACATTGCAGGGCTCTCTATTTTTTTNAATTATTATTCTTAAATTTTCCTATGAGTATACATTGTACATTGAGCACACTTCTTCATATCCCTTCCCTCACTTTCCTTCTCTCTCCCCTCTCATTAGGCCTCTTTGTTCTCCTAGACAATTATTAATGCAAATGACAAAGCATAGAGGCTGGAGACTGATACTCTTCTGTCAGGGACATGTGATGACAGTCATGGGGATCCTGAGAATGTCACTGTCAGTGGGTGGTTCTGGGAGTGAAGAGAGACTGGATAGGAGAGAGAATAGCCTCTGTAAAGCTTGAGTAAACCCCATGGCCTGATTCCCATAGAGGAAAATACCTTGGTGGTCCTTAAGCAAGCTTGCAGAGTGTGTATGATGAAACTTTAGCCATGTGCCCAGCTCAGCACATGCTCAAATCATTTTGACACTTCACTGACATTTGGAAGGAGAGGTCTTTGTTATTGTTATTTTTTATTTTTCAAAAAACGCCATTCTGAAACCCACATTGCTTGTCTTATCCTTCAGCCTGTGGGAGCTCTAACCCTGCAAAGGGCATCGATTTCCTTTTTTTGTGTGCACTTCCTCACAACTCAATTAGAACACATTTTTCCAGTGGGCAACGATCTTGATCCCATTAACATTCATGAGATGAGCCTGTGTCCCACTTGTTGTTTTATAAGAAAACGAGAATCCAGGGATATTTATTCAGTCTAGTAGCCCATCACCTTGGGACAGCATTACTACTGCAATTCCATTAAAAAGCACCAGCAATTGGAGGGGAAATGGCAATAACAAAAAATTGTCACTTTTAGACAATAGCAAGGAAAAACAAACTTATTTATTGTGGATCTCCTCCACTGACTGTTTAATCAAGAGAGAAGCTGACGTGCTCCAGGCAGTTGGGAACTCTGCAGTGCCTCAGAAAGGACTGAGCATGATGGCTCAGCTGAAGAGAAAGGCGAAACTCCAGCCAACTCTTCCACACTGTCTGAAGATTCCTTTCATTCCCAGGAAGCCAGCCACCCACACACATTTTGTTCATTTTGTCAAGTCTTGTGTCAGAGTCCTTCTGTGCATTATTTCATTCAATCCTCACTGTAAGGCCAAGGGGAATGTTTTATACCCCATTTTTATAAAGTATGTGGTTATGCCTCTCGCTTGGGGTTATGTATATTGTGTTAAATGATGGAGATGGAATAGAGCAGTGAGATCTGGGGAGCTGGGGAGAGGAACACTCTCTCAACCTGCCTTGGCAGGAGCTGAAAAAGAACAAAGTTGTTAGAAACCCCTGGGAGTGAATGGAGGCTTGTGTGGACATGAGCAACAGGGCTACAACTGACTGTACGGAGCCAATGTGTACAGACCACGAGTGAACAGAGAGCAGTGACCAATGCCATCTTCCCAGGTGCTCGCCATCACCATTTGTTCTCTCCTTTGTGGACATCTTCACTTAGCCTCTCTGCCTGTTTGCACATTTTAGGAGTAAGCCTGCACAGAAGGTTGCTGTGTGTTGGAAGGAAGATGGAGACTTCCCCTCTCTTCTTTCCTGGATTCTTTCTTTGGCAACATCCACACATGCTCTGATGTTAGGACCCTTCTCAGTAGTGAGCCATTGCCTCATTCTGCTTATATGGTCATAACAAAATGTTATATACTGGCTGCCTTAAACACGAACTTGTATGTCCATAGTTCTGGAGGTTTGGAAATGTAAAATTGAGGTGCTAGATTATTCCATTTCTCAGTAAAGGCTCTCTTGAGTTGCATATGGCTGTCTTTTTACTGTATGTGGGGGTGAAGGAAGGAAAGAATGGACAGAAGGTGGAAGAGAGAGTGAGAGAATGTAAGTGTTATGGTCTGTGTATGAGGTATGTCCCCTAGCAATTCATGTGTTGAAAGCTTTGTCCCCATCTGTTGAATCTNGTCATTAGGAGGTGACTGGATCATGGGGGTTCTGATTTCATCAATAGCCTAATTTACAAACATATTCACAATTTAATTACATTNTTGGGAGGTTCTAGAAACTTTAGGAGCTAGAGTATAGTTGGAAGAGGGTCACTGGAGCCATGCTCTGCAAACATTCCTTGTACCCCTCCTACCTGTCTCTGCTTGCTGCTTTCATGAAGTAAACACCTTTGTTCTGTTTCCTGTTCCTCTTCACGGTTTCTGCTTCACCATGGCCCCAGAAACAGCAGAGCCAAGTAACCAAGGACTGAAACCTCTCCAATCAGAAATGGCATAAACACTCTTCCTTCGAATCTCTTCTCTCACATTTTTATCAGAAAGAAACATATCTCACAGAGTGAGCGGGCATCTCTGACCTCTTCTTGGAAGGGCACTAATCCCCCCAGAGCACCCCATCATTATGGCTTCAGTTGACCCTAATTACCTCCCAAAACCCCGTTCTAAATGCCGCCACAGAGAGGAAGGTCACAGTCAGCACACTCTACCCCTACACCTCCACTCTCCTTATTCCGCAGCTCTTCCTTGCTGTTGAGTCCTTCTCCAGACAACTGAAGGAAGTGCCCTGAAGTTCTTCTGCATGATCCAAATGAACCATTGTTTTACATGGAATAAAATGCAGTACTTTGGTATGTTCTTAGTCCCCAGACTCCTAGTAAAATCCCCTCTTTCCTCATACCCTGCCTTCATCTTGGGTCACACAGACACCATTCTTGACAGTCAGCAGAAGTGCTGAATGAGAGCTGTCCTGGTCCAATGCACAGAGACACCCATTCTGAGCACCTCCTCCCAACATTGCTCAGGCTTGCATCAACTTGTCTTTTTGTTCCTTCTCCTCAGATTTCTGGGTTCATTTTATTTTTCCTTGTCTTGCTTCGGATACCTGACTGATCTTTCAAGAATCACAAATGTACGCACATATGCCTATAATTCATATTAAGAGACCTATGGTGCCAAATATGGTGGTGCATGACTGTAATTCCAATACTTTAGAGGCTAAGACAGGAGGACTGCTATGAGTCTGAGGCCAGTCTAGGCTTTGTAGTGAGTTTCAGACCAGTCAGGGCTATATAGCAAAACCCAACCTCAGAACAACAACAACAACAAACAAGACACAACAGATGTGGTGGTGCATGCCGTTAAGTCCAGTATTTGGGAGGTAGAGACAAGAGGATCAGAAGTTCAAGGTTATTCTCAGCTGAACAATGAGTTTGAGGTCATCCGGGGCTGCAGGAGATCCTATTTTAAAACAAGAAAAGTAAAATGGAGGCAAGCATGGTGAGAGAAAGACAAGGGGAGAGCAGAGGATTTAGAAGACATTGGAGAAGGGCACAGAATTGGAGCTTTTCATCCATGCTGTGGATGGAATTTAATGTGTTAATGTAGTTATGGTGCTAGACATCAAATGCCAGGGTCTCCCCTGTGCTAGGCAGGCTCTGTATTACAGGGCTACAGCCTTAGCCCAGGCACTGTTGTTTAGAAAAAGGCTTTTCCTATCCCCTTTAGCCAGAGAACACTTAGTTACTGTCACATGAATAATTTAAAAAACCTCTTGTGATCAGAGTCAAGAGTTTTTCTATGTCCAAGTTAATCTGACTCCTCCGGCAAAAAGAAATTCTTATAAAAGATAAGGCCAATATAACATTTCTACTTAATGTGGAGCCTAACTTCCTTTCATTGAATGGCTTGGAAATGATTACATTTTTTTCTTAACTGGATAGCTGAAATATGTAGAGAGAGCTAGAGCAATAACCTTGAAGTTTTCTTGAGGCTAAGAGTCTTCACAGTGGCTACTTGTATCTGTGGCCATTTTACGATAATTTGATACAGTCCGTCAGTAATGAGGAAAGAGGACGTGAATAAGGATAGAGGGAAACTTAGCCAGGAATGTGGTACTTAGGCGTAATGAAAATTGCTGCTTTCTTACTTCTATGAGAGTTCAAAGACCTAGGGTGATCTCCCCAAATAGCTTCAGCTAACCCGATATAGGAAAGAAGATCAGAATTAATGGCATTCTCGCTGGAAAGTTTAAGTCTAATTAGCTCTCAGCCTGGCTGAATTTCCTTAATTCATCAATGGGATTCTGGGAAGCCAGGCAAGCAAAGTAGGCAACAGAGCTAAGTCAGAAGGAAGAACACAGGATAAAACAATAGACCCAGGGGATTTACTCCGTGGTTTGAGCCACCTGGCCCAGAAGCTGAGACCGGTCTGTTACCTGGTAAATGGGATCCAAGCAGAAACTTGGAATAGGGGCCCATTTACACTCAGATTAATTCTCTGTAACTCAGGATTCTGGCGGTAAATGGATTAAAGAACCATTTGATCTTCAAAAAGAGGTTTATGGTTGCTTTGATGATTAAGTACCCAGGGGAAGCAATGGATTATCATGGATAATGGATTAGGAGAAGGGGGGTATTAGGAACTCTCTTCCCTGGTCACATACAGATGATGTTGAGGTTAAACAGGGACTAGATTGACCATGTGGTGTCCTTGAATGGACAGTAGAGATAAGCAAAGTGAACTTGGCTAACGGAAAGGAACCCATTTTTCTTACTTCTTGGAGGAAAATCAGGGATTAGTAGAGCTTTGAAGTCTAACCTTCATTATCCCAAGATGGCAAATGTTGGGGAAAGTACTTTGGAGAAGAAAAACAACAGAAAAGACATGACCTTTATTTTTTTGATCAGAGGTTAACTTCTGCCTAATGAGTATCGATGACAACCAGGCAACGGCAATCCACGGAGATCTCTTCTGTGGCTCCTCCATGTAGATGCTGGTCTCATATCTGTTTAGAGTTACAGCCCACAAACAGAGGTGGAGGAATAGTTGGTCCCCAAGCTGCTGCTGTGTGGAGAGGAAAATGGCAGGAGAAGGTGTTGCACATGTGACTGCGGCTTCCAGACGTGCTGTGAGATTTATCTTCAGATGGCCTCTTCCCCGTAGTGCTATTTCCTGCCCAAATGAAACAAATGTAAACTTTGCCCTTCCAAGTCATAGGAGAGAATGTATCAGAAATTTGATTTTTCTGATCTTTACAGATAACTGTAACTGAAGTGATAATGTTGGCCAGGGGGTGATTGTTGACACCTAATTTGTTTTCCACATTCCTAAATGGCCCTTGAAGCTTTCTCCACATACTGCTTCATGGGGCTGAGTATTGGGGCTGCCAGGCTTCAGTGTCTCGGTATCCCTGGAACATCACTGAAACTCTTGGAACTATAGGAATTCTGTCTACTTTTCATGGTTTTTGAGGAAACCAAAGTATAAATGAGATCTTGATGAAAATGTTTGGAAAACTGTTATGCAAAAGAAAATCAAGTCATAAATTCAGACTGGTTTTAAATTTTTATTATTTTATGGGTGTGATTGTTTTTGCCTGCAAGTATGTCTATAGACCACATTTGTGCATAGTGACCATTGGATCCCCTGGAACTACTATGTGCATGGTGAGACCCAAACCTGGGTCCTTCACAAGAGCAACAAGTGGTCAGTCATAGCCACTAAACCACCTCTCCAGCCCAAGGCAATTTTAATACTACAAAATTTGAACGTGTTTTGAAGAAATGTAGACAAGATTATTCTAAAAGTTATATGGAAAGAAAAATCACATAAAAACTGATCTGTCTAAAACAATTTTGTATAAGAAGAGTAAGATAGGAGAGAACATAGTATTCCATTTCAATATTTATTGTACACATCTACAATAATAAAATAGTGTGTTACTAGTAGGGGGCTAATCACACAGACAAGCAACACAGTAATGGACAGCCCAGAATACTGGCTGCTTTTTCACAATAGTGAGAGCAGTAAAGGATAGCTTCCCAAAAAGGAGGTTCTGGAGCAGTTAGGTATCTATGAGCTAAAAAGCAGAAAACAACAAGCAAACGAACAAACAAAATCACCAAAACAAAATATCTCTATGAAAACCTAATCTCTTACTGTACACTAAAGCTAACTGAGAATAGCTTGTAGATGTGAATGTAGTACCTGGAAGGTTTCAGAAGAAAACAAGAGGAAATCTTCAATACCTACAATTATGTTAAAATCTCCTAGATGTGACACCAACTTCACCATTCACAAAAGAAAGAAAAAATTAGAAGCCAGGCATTCTGGCAAACATCTGTGGTCCTACCAGTTAGGTAGCTGGGGCTGAAGGATGGAGAGCATGAAGCAGCTTCAGCAACATAACAGGATCCTGAGTTTAAAAAAAAAATCGATGCATGATATTTTACTAAAGTTGAAAAGACTAGTGCTCTGGGAGAGATCCTGCTGAGAGGAAAAATGACAAACTACAGTTTGAAAGAAAATGTTTGCAAACTGTAGGTGATGATGGACTTAAGTCCAGAATATGTAAACAACTCTCAAAACTCAATAATAAAATAAACACTTCAACTAGAAAATAAGCAATAAGCACAAAAAGTCATTTCACCTAAGGAGATAAACAGATGGCAAATAAGTACATGGAAAAATGTTCACAGCCCTAGAGGCAGAGGCAGAGGCAGAGGCAGAGGCAGAGGCAGATAGATCTCTGTGAGTTAGAGGCCAAGCTGGTCTACATATAGAGAGTCTCAAGACAGTTAGGGACACTTAGAGAGACCTGGTTCAAAAAATAAATAAATAAAATTATCATTATTATTAAAACAAATAAAACTGTTCAGCTTTACTAGCCAACCAGGAAATATGAATTAAGAAAATGATGGGGTATCACTACATACCTAACAGAGGAGTAAAATAGAAACAACTAATAACACCAATTCTATGTGGGATCAGAGGAACTGGGTTTCACACATATTGCTGGTGGGAATATAGAATCAACCAATACAGAAAATTGTTTAGTGAGTTTAAAAATCTAAACTTACATTTATAGTACTATTGCTGGACACTGGCCCCAGGAAAACGAGAGCTTGGGATACACAAAGCCTCTGTGAACTATTCATAACAATTTTATATGTAAGAGCCCTAAACTAGAAAATTACATTAGGGGAATGGCTCAGAAAACTGTGCTACATATCCCAATATTTGGGTAATTGGAAGCAGAAGGATCAAGAGTCAGGATCATCCTAGGGTACATAGTAAATTTGCAGCCAGAATGGGCTAGATGAGACCATGTCTTAAAAAGATATAACAGCAACAAGAAATAATTGTGTTTTATCTATTCTGTGACTTTACTTAGAAAGAAAAGAGAGCATTCTAGGCTGCGGATGAAGCTAAGGTGATGAGTACTTGCTTAGGCTCCACAGGGTCCTGGGTTTGATCTTCTGCATCACAAGAGCAGGCTGGTGGCACATACTTGTGATCCCAGCACTTGGATGTTGAAGGGTGAAGTTCCAGGTCATCTTTAGCTACACAGTGAGTTTGAGGCCTGCCTAGGCTACATGAGACCTTTCTCAAAAAGAAAGAGAAGNAAAATGAAAAGGATGAAAGGAAAAAATGAATAAACTACTAATAGACTCAATTTGATAGGCAAGATGGTACTCTCCCCGACAAAGGAATCCAGATTCTAATTCCTGCATGTGGGAGTCCAGCTCCCACCTTTTGAAGGCTTCCGGAAGGATGGAGAGAGGAATGAGGAAATATTAGGTAGAAAGATAGAAAGAGACAATAAGAAAGACAGAGATGCAGGATAGCTTCAGGAGGGCCCTGGGTCAATACCCAGCCACCCAGAGCTTTATTCNAAAGGGCTTTTTATAATATGCCAAGGGGAGAGGCAAAAGACCTCCCCCTTGCAAGATCAAAGCACATCATACAGCCAAGTGTAGACCCTTCTAAACACCTGGTAAACACTCCCGTGGCCAAATCATCTCATCATGCAACCTTACTCGGTACAGCAAGCTTAGATTCTCTGACCTTGAGTAAGGTTTCACTAGGAAGCCTTTGTGGGCCACCACACCTCCAACTTGTGACTGTGTCATCATGTGGCAAAGGGACTTTACAGGTATTATTACAATAAAGAATTTGAGGTGGGAAGTTAATCCTGCATTACCTTCCTGGCCCAGTGTGATCTCATGGGACCTTAGAGGAAAGAGGAAGCACAGAGACAGATGTGATCACGGAGTTGAGGTCCAGGGATGTAAGATTATAGACCTAGATGTGTTCATAAGCTGGAGCAAGGTGAGGCTTCAGATTTGCTCTTTGAGCTTCTGGAACATAGCTTAGATTTCCTACCCTTAGAAGTACAATAAATATGAGTTGCTCTAAGTGCCACATTTGTGGTAATCTGATACAGTGCAATAGAAAACTAATTCTTACAAACTGGAACTGGGTGGATCTCCAGGCCACATATTACATAATTATATTTATATGGTAGTTTTGAAATAGAAAAGTTATAAAGATTGAGAACAAATTAGAATTTGCCAGGGCTTGGATACAGTGTGATGAATATCACTATAATGGGGCAGAATGAAGGGAATCCTGGCAGGAGTGGGACAGGCCTGCACCTTGACCATGGTGGTGGTGAAATGAACCTATGTCTGTAATAAGATGTCATAGAGCTGGAGACTTACATTNTGTGTGCTAGTGTCTGCCTTCTGATATTGATACAGTGCTATACTTATGTAAGATATAGCAAATAGGGGTCTGCATAGCTCAACTGGCAGAGTGCTTGCATAGCATGTTCAAGGTTCTAGGTTCAATTCCCAGCACTGCATAAACCATGCATTATACTCTCAGCACTGAGGAAGCAGAGGTGGAAGGATAAGAAGTTCAAGGTCATTCTTGGCTACATATCAACTTTGAGGCCAATTTGGCATATATGAGACATTGTCTGGGAAAAAAAAAGTTATAACCAATGAAGAAACAGGGTAATGGCTCCATGGGGCTACTCTTTGCAAAGAACTTATGAATCTATAATTATTCCAAAAAGAATTAACTAAAAGTTTTAAAAGTTTAATTTATTTTAAAAAGAGAAAGAAAAAAATCACAATTAATAACTTGTAACAAAGCACACTTAAAAGAATTATCTTTATTAAGTATGGTAGTACATGCCTTTAATCCTAGTACTTGGAAGCAAAGGCTGCCAGATATCTGTGAGTTTGAGGCCAGCCTGGTCTGCAAAGTGAGTTCCAGGTAAGACAGGGATACATAGAGAGACCCTGTCTCAAAACTAATCAAACAACTTTATTTATTTGATTCTAAGTGTCTATGGAAATACATGTATATGGCAAGCTTCAGTCTTTGGAGTTTTTGGAATTAATACGAGACTGAGAAAACTCTAAAGTGATCATTTTAATTTCTGAATACCAATCCCCAAACTTGGCATTTTGCAATTAAGTTGCTCTTCACTTAAAATACCTGAAATCTCTGCATGTATGATTTAGCTCTTAGTCCATCAGGGAATCCTAGTCTGCCCATGTATACATAATGTAAACCTTTTCAGCCACAAAGAAGGAAGGGATACTATTTACAAGGAAATGGATGTGAATGAAATAATCACACTAAGTGAAATAATCAATCCCAGAAAGGTAAATATATGTTTTCTTTCATTTGTGGTTTCTAGATTTTATATAGCTACATAAAATCGTGTGTGTGTGTGAATATATATGACATAAAAGTAGAAGTTGAAGCCGGGCGGTGGTGGCGCATGCCTTTAATCCCAGTACTCGGGAGGCAGAGGCAGGCGGATCTCTGTGAGTTCGAGGCCAGCCTGGGCTACCAAGTGAGTTCCAGGAAAGGCGCAAAGCTACACAGAGAAACCCTTGGCACCCATACATGGTGGCAAGAGTTTCCACCTAAAACCTGACAGGATTC
>LZPO01097335.1:94555-106378 GCA_001675575.1 Neotoma lepida | reverse complement strand
AACGTACTGTATGGCTTGGAGACGCCTCTGCATATGGTGGTGGGAATTCACCATGTTGCACTCAAGCCTATATGCTGTGAAACTGCCATCTGTAGCTCAAGTCCACATGCCACGGCATCTCTGTACCTTGGCATCTCTATATCTCGGCCCGCATGAGACATGAAGTAGAAAGCTGTTCTTAGCTCAATTTTAGAATTTCTTTTTAAGTTCTCTCAAGTTTTAGGTGGAAAGTCAAGCAACACACTGGGCACCATTTGTAGTTGGAAGTTTTCTCTGTCCAGCTTGGTCCTGCCAGGCCCTGCGTTCCTCAGGCCTGGTGGTCCCACATCCACTTATAAAATAATCACTCAGAAGCTTATATTAATTATAACTGCTTGGCCATTAGCTCAGGCTAATTACTGACTAGCTCTTACACTTAAATTAACCCATAATTCTTATCTGTGTTTAGCCACGTGGCTTGGTACCTTTTCTCAGTTCTGCCTTATCATCTTGCTTCCTCTGCATCTGGCTCACAACTTCCTCTTCCCAGAATTCTCCTTGTCTGCTTGCCCCACCTATATTTCTTGTCTGGCTACTGGCCAATCAACATTTTATTTATCAACCAATCAGAGCAACACATATTCACAGCATACAGAAAGATATCCCACAGCAGCAGTCTTTGCCTTCTGGCTTTCTCAAAGTCCTGGTACCAGGAGACTGTGTCTCACTTGGGTTCCTAGCCCATCTGCCCCTGCTTTTTTGGATGGTGGTCTACTGAGCAGCCTGTGCCTCCTTAATGGTTCTTGCTGAATCTCTGGGACATTAGAGATTCCAGCCCTTGGACCTTCTCTACCTTACTCATGGAAAATGCACCTACCTCAATATCTAGCACTTGATTTAAGGGCTTAACTTATCTGCCTTTGCAGTCAGACTTGGCCCTATACTCCTTAGATACCAATCAAAATGGCCACTTACCAGTACCCCAAATCCTGGTATTTCACAGGACCTTTGCAACTTCTGCCAGCAATCCAATAGATGGAGGGTGGTACCCTACTTTCAAGCTTTCTCTTATCAAGTCCCTACTCTGATGTAGCCTTTCACTCTTTCACTCATTTGCTCTCCCCCTCCTTCAAAACTCTTGTACTAACTTTGTTGCATGTGGCATGTTTGTTTAGTGGCATACCTTGGCAGGGCCCGCCAAGTATACCCACCTCACACTGGGACCCTGCCTGCCTGCTCCACTCACAGCAGATTTTCTCTCTTCCACCTGTAACAAATCTGCTTTCTCATTCACCAACAGCTTTGCCTTCCGTTCAATACAAACAATTGGGTCTCTGGTGGGACTACCTGCCTCTGACCGTTCCCCTGGATGTGAGACTGGCCTCAGTCTTTCTTGGACCAGGCAGTCAGGGAACTGAGAAAGAACTGTCCACTTTCTTTTTGTTTGCTCCAAGACCTGCTTGTCTGTCTGCTCTCCCTCTCTAAAAGTCTTGTCTAGGTCTGCGGCAATATGGGAGTCAGAGATGGAGATGCCAGATTCATTTTGCTCAGCACACACCAGTTTTCCCTTTCTCTTAATTTATTCAATTCCTATTTAATATATATATGTGTGTGTGTGTGTGTGTGTGTGTGTGTGTGTGTATACATATGTGACTTGGATTTAACCCTATATGTATAAATGTAATCTGGGTTTAATTCTGCGTGTATGTGTATGGAACTTGGATTCAACTCTGTATATATATATATATATATATATATATATATATATATATGCATGTAACTATTGTTTAGAAAAACATGTTTTAAACAGCAACCACGCAGCTCTTATCCATCCTGGATGGTGACCTCATCATGATTTTTTTGTGAACTCCAAGGAGTCAACTTGGATCTACCTGAACAGCATCTTGCCGGGTCCAAGCAGCACCGGATGGTTCCACAGAGCTTGGAAAGTGAAGTGAAACAGCCAACTACCCCAGGACGTGCACCCTAGTTTTCTCGTGTCCCCCAAAGATGATCAATGCCCTCCAGGCCAGCAAGAAGCAGTCTCGAGAACATGGTGCCGTCATCCCCGCCTCACCTGCTACCCTTTTCTAACTCCTCACCTTTTTATAATAAACAAAAGGAAGGAATATTAGCATTTAGGCATTTGTACTGGCCTGCCCTTAGGGTCCTGACAGATTTTTCCTCAGCTGTAGCCACTATGAGCACTCCCTGTGCGCATTTGCTACATTTCTTTATAAAAGGCCGGTCTTGTATATCTCCTATCTCTTTCTTTTTCTCTTCCCTCACTCTTGTCCCCAAAGACCAGTCTCTGCCCGCTTCTCTGTCCCTTCTCTCCCCTTCCCTCCATACACTTCCCATGTGAGCCCTGTTGTATGATTTGACTTCTTTGCCATTTTTAAAATACAACAGTGGTTACTAGGCACTTTGCTCACCTGGTCACTAGGTAAGCCTTTTCTCTTCATGATATCATTAGACCTGTTCAGGTAGGATTTCTGTTCCAGTTTGTTTACTATTTAGCACATGTCCTTAAGTGCCAAGTTAGGAATAGCTTTGTTCACAGTTGTTAGGAAAACAATTACTCTAAAAAAGTATTGCCTCTAATAATAAAACAACCTGATTAAAGTGAGCAAAATATTTAAACAAACACTTTACAAAGTAAAATATATCAATAACTGTAATTTCCTGACTATTTATCATCATTTGTTATCAGGAAAATGCAAGTATAATCCATGATGGAGATTACTCACTCACTGAAACAATTTATGTAGGAAAAACTGTGTAAAAACCAAGTTTTGGGGGAAGATGTAGAATAATCAGAACTCTTGTTGTTTGTTTGAAACAGTCTAAGTATCGGTACTACTGGGCCAGAACTCACTATGTAGCTCAGGTTAAACTTCAGACTCATGATCCTCCTGCCTCAGCTTCAAGAATACTGAGAGTATAGGTGAATATCTGTTAGGGTCCATGAGAAGTCCCATAAAATAACACCAGACATGTATGCAATCAACAAAAGCATTTAATTCTCAAGAGCAAAAATTCTAGCATGCAGGGGTCAAACCATCTGACAAAGTGGCAAAATGGTGACCCTTAGAGAAGCTCACAGGCTCCTTTTAAACATAGCTAGGGGAATTCCAGCTGTGGTTCAGTGTACTTTGAAGTGATTGGGTATAGACTCTTAGTGGTATGGGAATCATTTTATGATTAGCTCATGACATCTGGTCAGCAACTGTGGTTACAGTGTCAGGGCTCTGCTTGCTTTGTCAGGGGTCTGTTTGGCTGAAAAAGCAAGAAGAGTTCCTGCTTGTGTCAGGCTGGCTGGCTACCAGACTAGACATACTTCCTGAGGGTCTGATTGAAGCCAGACATGAGTCAACATAAGATGGTGGGGTAATATGGAGCAGAGGTCTTAGCAAACTGGCCCCTGGAAAAACAAAACAATTGGCCCTGTTATGGTCAGTCCTGTTATAAGAAAGGACAGCTGCTTCATATCACCAAACCAATTAGAGCCCTTTACCCCTGTGCTGGGAATCTGAATGCAGACAACAGCTTGGAAGACTTCNNGGAGATTTTGTAAATTTAGAGGTATATTTGGGTGCTCCTTACTGAAGATGACAGGGAATGTACACATGAAAGCTTGTGTACACATGACCCATCATGGGGTGACTTGTAACAGTCAAAAACTTGAAAAACTTGATTTTTTTTGGTCAGGGTCTCATGTAACTCAGGGTGGTCTCAAACTTATGATATAGCTGAGGATAATCCTGAACTCCAAATCTTCCTGCTTCCAGCTGGAGAGTGCTGGAATTACTTACATGTCTGGTTTACAAGCTGAAAAAGACGCCCATCTGTAAGTGACCAATTTGATGGTATAGCCATATAAAGCCATGTCCAAAGCCTAACATCTCATACATGTAACCTTACTTGGAATTAGGGTCTTCCAGAAATATGACATTAAAATGTACTAAGATGCTATTTTCCTGTATTTAGGATGGACCCTAAGTTGTTTGATAAGTTAATAAGAGAAAGGACACAGACGAACTAAGGGATCAAATGTGAAGACAGTAGCAGAAACCTGGACGCCATTGCCACAAGCCAAGAAGCTCAGAGCCATCAGAAGTTGGAGAAGACAAGGAAGGAGTCTCCTTTAGAACCTTCAGAGGGAGTGTGGTCCTGCCTATGCCTTGGCGNTGGACATCTGTCCTCCAGAGAACACATTTCTATGGTTTAAGTCCAGGCAGTGTGTCCTGATTTGTTACTTTAGTCCCAAGAAATTCATATACTGTATGAGTTTGCTTCTATAGAGAAAATGCTGGCTTATCTGTAGTGACAGAAAGCAGCATGCCCAGTGATTGCCTGTCCCTGTAGACTAAGAGAAGGGTGGACTGCCAAAGGGCCAAGGAAGGCTAGGGGATGAATAAGTGCTCTGCATTTAAGTTGTGGTAACATTTCACAGGTGAGTGTGTTCATCAAATTTTGAATGGGGTGCATTTGATTGTAAATGATATCTTGTTAGATGTATTGGTTAGATGCAGTGGTTATTTCTAAATGCAGGTGTTCTCTGAACATACAGAAGATGTGAAAATACCCATGACTTGGTTAGTACTTTACTTCAGTTAAGCCTATAACTAAAGATGTTTGATATTTTCTTCCCTCTTTGGGGATAGACTGGAGTTGTAGAGCCCTTCTCCAGCTTTGTATCCTGTAGGATGTAAAGCAAATGATAGGAAGAAAGTGATTGTGTTAGGTAATATGTTTTTCTGTTATTTCCAAAGTTCAAAGTCAAGGTTGGAACATTAAAAAAAAATTAAAAAGCTATGAAGCTGTTTGTACCAGTCCCATCTGTTTTCCCCAAATAGATCAACATTGCTTAGAGCGGTTGTTGTACTCTCTGCCTCCTTATCCCCACCACCCCTACGTGTGTGTGTGTGTGTGTGTGTGTGTGTGTGTGTGTGTGTGTCCCCGAGGAACCAGCAGCATTTCCCCGAGGAAGAACATTACACTGTTGGAGGAGGCAGCCCTTCCTAGCCTTGGACACTTGTAAATCCTTCCAGCAAACCTTACTTAGCTGTCAGCCCTTCACCGGAAACAGCATTTGCTCAAACTTAGCTCTGGGTGTGTTTCCACCCCTGGAGTGTGAATTTTCACCAAATTTCCTGGTTCTGAAGTTTGAAATCCTTGAACTTCATCTTGGGAAGGAGTCACCTTAAGTTTGGGAAAATTAAACAAGCTCTGCCAGAGCTCTGTGTGGGAGTCATGTTATGTTACCCTAATCCTGCCTGGAGCTCCAGGAACCCTCATCATCTGCTGACAGGAGTCTTTCTTCAGGCAGGAAGGTGTCCTGTTTCATTTTTCTCTTTTATTCATTTAATTATTAACTCTTTTCCTCATTCATCCTTTCCTTTTGGACCTCCTGGGTCTGTTTTCACACTTCTTTGTTTTCTCTGGGGATGACCCTTTCTTTATTATTTAATCTGTGGTAATACATTTCTTCAAGGCTTCGGAGATGATTCTTGAGTGTGACCATAGACTTTGACAAACTGGCTATTCAAAAATTAGGTTAATATTTAAGTTTTAGAATTTTTTCTTTTTTTATTTTATGTGTACAGGTGTTTTGCCTGCATATAAAGTCTGTGGATGTGTGTGCAGTGCCTGTGGAGTCCAAAGAGGGCATTAGATACCCTGGGGCCAGAGTTTCAGACAGTTATGAGCTGCCATGTAGGTGCTGGGAATTGAACCTGGGTCCTCTGGAAGATTAGCCAGTAGTTTAAACCACGGAAACAGCTCCCCAAACCCCAATATTTAAGTTTTTAAACGAAGTGGAGGCTTTTATTTTGATTCTTCAAAGCCTTCTCTATATCTCAGTCTCTCTCTATTCCTGCTGGGCTGTAGATCTCTGGCTGTCCCCCATGCCTCTGGAGTGTGAGCTGAAGTTGTGACTCTCCTCTTGTGTCTTCTTCCCTTGGTTGCAGCATACACTTATCTTTGTTTGCCTGCTCAAGGCTTCTCTATCCTCAGAAGTCAGGCCGTCCTCTGAGACTTCTCAACTAGTGGGAGCCCTACTTCTTCTCTATCTCTCTGAAAATTTGTTTATAACTCAGATGTTGATTAAAGACACAGGCCACAGTGTTAGGTGTGGAATGACAAGGGAACATAACAGAGATTTAAGGCTCTTTGATGTGGGCTGTCTTCTAGTTATCTGGCTTTTTGGAAACTATATGATGATATTTATAGTTATACACAATTTTAAATACGTAAAAGTATACACATTCTATCAAGTACACATTTTATTACATATACAGTAGCACCCTCCCCTTATCCAGTTTTACTTCTCATGCATTCAGTTACCTACAGTGAACTATGGTAAAAAAAAATTTTACATTGGAAATCCAACAGTAAATAATTCATAAGTTTTAAGTGACTTTTATTGNTGCATATGATTATTATGGTTCTATTCTACTGCTGTTGTTAATTTCTTATTCTGTCTATTTATAAATTAAGATTTACTCTAGGTATACATGTATAGAAAAAGGATAGCATGCATAGAACTCAGAACTATCTTCAGTTTTAGGCATGGACCAGAGGTCTTAAAACACATCTTAGGAGAAAGAGATGACTGTGCATAAAAAGTTTCTCTCTCTCCCTCTCTCCTCTTGTGTGTGTGAGTGTGTGTGTGTGTGTGTGTGTGTGTGTGTGTGTGTGTGTGTGCATGATTACATACACATGCTTGCACACAATGTCCCTTCTCTTTCTCTGTTCTATGTTGGGTCTAAGAATTCCCTTCTTGGGAAGAACATTGTGCCCTAAAAACCTTCATGGAGATGTTCAAGAAAAGGAGGCTTAAATGATGACTCATCATCTGACCAAGGCAAAAGGGGCCTCTTGGCTCACTCAGGGTCTAAACCAGTGGTTCTCAACTGTCCTAATGCTGTTACCTTTAGTACAGTTCCTCACTGTTACTTCATAACTGTAATTTTGCTACTGTTATGAATCATATTGTAAATATTTTTTTCCTTGGTTTTTCAAGACAAGGTTTCTCTGTGTAGCTTTGGAGCCTATCCTGGAACTCACTCTGTAGACCAGGCTGGCCTTGAACTTACAGAGATCCACCTGCCTCTGCCTCCCAAGTGCTTTAATCCCAGCACCGCCCGGCTCATATTTAAATATTTTGTAGATAGAGGTTTGTCAAAGAGGTGGTAACCCACAAGTTGAGAATCACTGGCCTAGACTATCACCTCCTTGGAGGGGGAACAGTTGAGGTTTTATAAGCAAACCCTTGGTCAAAAATAGTGTGTGCCTTACTGAATGACACCTTGCACCATTAGCTTTCACCTCAAGTTCCATGAGGTTCAAAGATACTGTCTTGTCTTTCTTGTGTCCAAACTAGTAGTTCAAACCCATCCAAGGATCCTTTTCAAAAGAACTTCTCTTTTGCAAACCCAAGTTCTAGTTTCTCCCTAACCATACAGTTCAAAGCAGTTCTTTTGGAAGCATGTGCTCTAAGACCAGATCCCAATTCTGTAGCTCAGATTGGTTCTCAACTCTTAAGGACAGCAGCAAATAAAGAACCAAAAAAGTCTCAAAAGTGTGAATTAGCTCCCTATAACAGTACAGAGAGCTTGATGAAATCCAGGTAAGAATCGGGGTTTTTATTCAGCCCAAACACAGACTGACAGAAGCTATCAACAAACGGCTATAGTTGCTGTTTGCTTAATTTTTCATAAACCACTTTTCTGTTTACAAAAACCAACCCATCATATCTGTGCAAAAGCTGAGAGGCTGAATCATCAACTACACAAGAAAAGTAGAATTTAAGTCATGGTGAAATTTTTACATTTTTAGCTAAAAGGAAATGCTTACCTGCTTCCTGACTCATCACCACTGTAGAAAGCAGACTTCTGCACTAAGGCCTTCCAACCATGAGCATCCTTGGCTTAAGGGAAGTCTGGTTTGCCTGGAGCCAACAGGTTCTGGGGAGAAAAATAATAGTACTGTGTAGCCTGGAGAGCCAGCCAGAGCTATAGGCTCCTGGAAAGATTGTCTACTACTAGTTAAAATAAGTCTTGGCTTTGAGGAAACCTTTAAAGATCCTTGTGCATGAAGTTTTGCTATGAACCTCATACTAGCCCTGATAGGACCCACTTGGCAGTGAGTAGAATCTGAGCCTCTTGGTTCCTGATTTTTACCCCTTGGAGATCCAGCAAGTTTCTTGGATTACAGGTAGATCTCTTCCTAACTCTCTCTTTCTCTTTTGACAATGGAGGATAATGAAATTGCAGAACAGATTAGATGATGTCAAGTTTTTCTTTCCTTCTTTGTAAAGGTATTTATATAGAATTCCTTTTGACTCTGACCACAATGGAACTGATATGGACCAAACTTTGGAGTCTATTCTTCTTTGAGACTGTTACCTTTAATTGCCTAGGAGCTGAGGGCACCCAGTGCCTGACATCTGTAGATTCTCATGTTTCCATGGAAGGTGGACAACCTTCTGAAAACCTTCTCCACACCTGATGGGTATTGTTCTAGAGGTTGTCCCTTTTCTAAATACAGTACTTATGACATCAGTCTCTACAAGTCATCTTGTTTGGGTAGACTTTAGCTAATTTTGGAATTTTCCTCCATTGCCTAAACTCTAGCAATCAGGCTCTGTATTGGTTGGAAAGCGGCCTTGCTTTTCACATCAGAACCATTATCAGTGCTCCTGAATATTCTCAGTCCCATCAGCGAAAGTGGAATCACCCAGGCTGAGCTCTCACTTTCCACCTTCCAACACCAGCAGTAGTTACTCCCAGTCTGTCTGGAAACCTTGATTTGCGTTTCCTCCAAAGCAGAAAGAGCTGAACTGAATGGGAGGGAGGAGAATTAATTTTGAACCATCCTAGTTACAGATTGAATACTGTTCTGGCTTGGATCACAAATAAACCATAAAGGCACAGGCAGAGATTTTGTCCAAACTGTTTCTATTGGGAGCAGGTGGCGACTTTCGAGGTGGACCTGATGGAAGGGAAAGAGGTTGGTGCCCTTAAAGAGGCCTCTTTCTTTCTCTTTGTCTAGTCCCAGCAGTCATAATGAAAGCAACTTTACTTCTCCATACACTTCTAACAGTGATGTGTGTCTTCAAAACCATGGATGTAAGTGAGGATGGGCTGAAATCTCCGAAACCAAACAATTACTTTCTACTTTGAAGCTCTTTGTCTCAGATGTGTCACCTCTATGACAGAAGGCTGACTACCTGCTTACATTGCCTAAGCTGCTCGCAGATGCTCAGTGTGACCATTGAACTCCATCCAATAAGGTCAGGGAGGAGGCTGTCACCAAGAGGACAAGCCAAACCGGGGGAGCCACATTGAACATGGTTATGAAATTTAATTGGATTCAGCTCATTTTCCCACTTCCAATCCAGAACAACAACAACAAAAAATTCATGCATCAAAGTTAAAGTCAGTCTGGGTGAAGAAGTCTGGGCCAGGCCGAATCAGCCTGCTGTTAGAGATGGCTTTGGGTTATGTGAAACTTTCCCCTTACATGTGTGACATACTTGCACTATTGATCAGAGCATGGGTTTTAATTAGTGTCGTGTGCTTGGAGTTCCTCAGAGGCAGCTGTGCTCTGGCTCTCCTGTTTGTCTTTTCTAACTTCTGTCTTAGAAGAACTGATGATGAGTGGTTCTTCAACACTTACTGTGTCATGCCCTTGGAAATTTACTAGACTTGGTTTAGTCTCCATTTTCTGTCCTGTAAAATGGTACTGTCTCCTTGAATGATAGCAGTCCCCCTGTCCACTTTGTCGTAAGGAAGGAAGTCACTGCCACCTTTCTGGAGATGTGACCTTTAATCTTGCATTTCAGCAGACATCTTCTGAAGTGCATTGTATTAAAATTACCAACCTTAGAGGGATGAAAACGGCTCTGGAATTTAAAAAATCTTTCTAGGAATTTCTTTTTTGACTTATATTTGATAAAATGCCAGGGCTGAGATATCACTGAAAAGGCATAAAAAGAAAAGAAAAAAATCTCCAGCAAGAATTCACTGAACTCCCCTCTTGGCCCTGGGTTTATTCTCATGACTGGTGTATTTCAAAGTACAACCAAGTTGTTAATATTTTCCATTAAACAGAACAATGTAATGTCAGCCACAGCAGTCTTCGTCAGCCAGACTACCAGCTGACTAGGAATGAGTTTGAGCCTCGAGACTCAAGGTCACTTTCACTGTTTTCTCATTTGTGTCTCCATATAATTCACCATGCTAATGCTCACTCTGAAACACCCTGCTTTAGATGTATCATTGCTTTCTCCCTTGGGACCAGGACAAATACTGNAGCCCATATCATGCATAGCTCAGTGCTGGATTAGCATAGCGATTCATATTTTGTGAGCTGTGTTCCTGAAGTTCAGAGAGTGACATTCATTCATACCCTCTAAACTAATTCTCAGAGCTCTGATGAATGAGTCACCCGGCACTGCTGGATGCTAAATGGCCTATGGTGACATCTAGACCTGAGAATCATAGGAGTCTGTGTAAAGTGGTTTTTGTTCTGAAATTCAATAAGGTTTGAACTGCACCAAAAATGGTCTGTTTCTGACTGGTACATTTTGAGAGACCTGAGAGAGCTGGCTGGGTCTCAGCCTACCATGAAGGCTCTTGATGCCTCAGCCAAGTGTTTTGCTTGGCTGTCCTTGTTTAGTTGATAATTGTGTCCAGGAAAACCAAGTGTGGTAGTTAACATGCCTATAAATCCCAGTCTTAGGGAGGATGAGGCAATTTGAGCTACACAGATCTTGTATCAAACAAGTGTAGCAACAACAGCAACAAACACACCCAAAAAACCAGAAATAATTTTACCCAACAAAACATTTGAAGAGCAAGCATAAGAGGATGAACTATAGGAGCAGTTCCCCCCTTCCCTGGGGCAGTTCCTCATTCCCTGGAGTAGGTCTCCCCTTCCCTGGAGCAATTCCCCCCTTCCCTGGAGCAGTTCCCCCCTTCCCTGGAGCAGTTCCCCCCTTCCCTGTAGTTGGTACTTTACACTCCATACTGCTACCCCTTCCATTCCTCATTGTGAAGCTTCTGTCTCACCCTTTCCTTATCCTCACTTTGAATTATTGGTCATTTTTACTCACCCTATTTTTTTCTATGAGGTGGTATTGTTCTACCACTTATTTTAATATTTTTCTCTTGTTTTAGCCTGTTTTTATTTTCAAACATTAGTTGTACTCTTTTAGGAATTTTTAGTTACAATTAAATCATGTTTCTAAAAATCTTCCTTTACACTGGGGGTGGTGGCACATGCATGAGTCCAAACCCAAACAAGAACAGTCAAGAAATGAAAGGAAGAAAGCTGTATTAACCCTCTGCTTGTTAGGGGATCCTAGGAATTCATTTTTATGGTAATTCTGTCTGAGAATAAACAGAGCCTTGGGATTTTATTCATATACTTATTCATACAGGAAAGCATTCTGGAAGTGGGCACATTCTGAAGCATGCGCAATTAAAAATGTAGATTACCCAGTTAAAGACTGTAGTTCAAGAAGAAAAGATAGTAGAAAAAACTACTTCTGGACATGCTTAATTTATATCAGGAATATGGTGCGCACCAACAATTCCTGGGATGTTTAACTTCTTTTCCAAAATAGATTTATCTACAACCAAAGGAAGCGTCACCCTTAAAGACACATTAATATAAGCATTTGCCCCTAAGGGGGCCTACCTCACCTAGCTGTTAACAATTTAGCATTCAGAAAACTGAGGCAAGAGGATTAGTACTGTGAGGCCAGCCTGGATTATACAGTGAAACCCTCTCTCTCTCTCTCTCTCTCTCTCTCTCTCTCTCTCTCTCTCTCTC
>LZPO01097335.1:83040-94515 GCA_001675575.1 Neotoma lepida | reverse complement strand
TTTTTAGAGTCTTCAGATTTGCATAGGCCCAACAGGAGGAATTTATCAACATTAATATTCTGTTTTTGAGACAGAGTCTCTGTATGTAACCCTGGAAGTTGCTATGTAGACCATGCTGACCCCAAATTTACATATCTCCTGCCTCTGTCTCCTGAGGGCTGGGATTAAAGGCGTGCGCCACCACTGTTCGGCTCACATCAATATTCTTAAGCAGGTTCTTATTGGTGATTTTAATTGAACAGAAAAAGACAGGAAAAAATATCTATAAAGAAATAATGTTCCAATGGCTTCAAGTCAAGCCATACTTTAAGTAGAGCACATAAATGGACATGAACTAGTTAAACTGTAAAAGAATCTGAATAAAACAAATGTCCATCTTACAGGTTGCTGTGGATAGAGGGATTTAGGTGAAAGGGGAATAGTGGTGTGGCAATGCAAGAAGTCAATAAGGGCTAAAGGTCTTGGACTAAATGGATAAAAACACTAACAGGGCCCAGCACCTAGGTTAACTCCAAGTACCTTGTTTCCCTCCCCATTGCTAATGAGTTCAAGTTACATTGCAAACAGCCAGTGAGGTTTTGTTTTTTTGTTTTTTTGTTTTTTTTTCTCTCAAGACTTTGTGCCTTGATAAGCAATCTAAAGATCAAAAGATTATATTTTATAATTAAATCTTCCTGTAACCTTGAGTTGAGTACTGAAGGTGAGTAGGTAAAAGCCGTCATACTGTGAGGCTAGGAGGGAATGTGCCCTTCTAAACCAAGATTTCTTTGATTGTGACTTGCAGGAAAGTTTTCTGAAACAAGGGCCTCATGTTCAATGGGTGAGCAGAAGTGATGGTGACATTTTTTTTTTTTGCCATTCTGAGATGCAGATGCTGATGTAAACAGTGATGGACTGCACTCTGCCAAGGTAGCAGAATGTTTGCATTTAAAAGGAAAGCCTGTTGTCTGGACTCATATACTATCTGTGCAAAACAGACAGCCACAGGCACAGTGTTATACCACATCAAAGTCCTGGATGACATATAGGTTCAATGCCTTGGAGTTCTTGTCCTTGCCAGGAACTCAGAGTTCATGGGGCTCCTCACATTTTCCTGTATTCTCTTTCTTTGGTTTTAAAGCTNTTGTTTGCTAAATAATTCTNCTTAGTTAAGGGACCTCAAAAATCTGTTAGGCAACTAGATCATCTTGAGACATGGAAGTCTCAAGAACTTTGGTCACTCTTCACCCCTCAAGGTCACAGTCAACCAGTGGCAAGGAGACCTTTCTGCTACTATTTTTTTTAAGACTTACTTTTAATTGTGTGTATGTGTGTGCCTGTGTATGGGTATGTGCTCCTGAGTGCAGGTACTCATGGAGGCCAGAAGAGGGCACTGGATCCTCTGGAGCTGGAGTTACAGGCAGTTGTGAGCCAGCTGTCATGGGTGGTATGAATGCTTCCTAGCCTTTGCCATGCCTCTAGCTACATTCTGCTGCTTTTACTTAGCCTTTGCCATACCTCTAGATGCATTCTGCTGATTTTACTGCAATGGGGTGTTTTATGCTCTGGGTCAGCAACCTCTATTGCTTTTGCTTTTTTCCATCTCGAGCTCTAATTGTAGTCCACATGCTACAAAGTGGAAATGAAGAACTCTTCTCTTTTCTTAAATATTTCTTTCCTACGAAGAAAGAGTAAGTGAAGAAAGAGGAGTTCATGTTGTGATCCACTCATAAGTGGCATGGAGATGGCCAAACTGTCACTCCTGTTAGTTTCCTAGGGTTGATGTAACAAACTTCAGGACCTGGAGCCCAAAACAATGGCAGTGTGTTCTCCCATGGTGGAAGTATCTGCAGGCTCTCAGGAAGAGCTCTTCCCTGTGTCTTCCTGACTTTGCTGGTTACTAGTGCTCATTACTCTGTAGTGGTGGCATCTGCCTCACTTCTATCACAGTCTCCTTAATATGTGGCTTCTCATTGTGTGTCTCTGTATATACATTTCTCTCTCTTTTAAGGACACTTTTATTGGTTTCAGGACCTACTCAAATCCAGAATGATCTTATCTTGAACGTGCAAAGGCTCTATTTCCCAATGAGGTCATATTCTGAGGTTCGGAGTAGATATGAATTGTGTGGGAGGTTGCTGTTGGTGTTTTATTTCCCCCTACCCTCCCTCCCACCCCATCCCATCCCATCCCTTTGAATCTTGCTATGAAAATGCCTACCTGACAAAAGTACTACATGCTGGATTCCATTCAGAGTTTCAGCTAGACTCCTTGATGAGTAGCTGACGTCATCACCATCACTCCCTCGAAAAGGAACTCCATGGATAGCAAAGAACATGGACCAGGGAGCCAGAGCTGTGAAAGGAAGTAGCAAGCACTAGTGTGTGGGAGGGAAGACCCATATGTCAGTGAAACATGGAGAGCTTAAACAGTAAAACAAAACTGAGCTTAAACAGTAAAACTGCAGAGTAAACAAAATCTCCTTCAGCAGCAAGAGGATAGATTGGATTATAGGATAAATAAGTGTCTGGGTCTGTAGCTATTACTCAGTTTCTGTAAGCTATACCTGGGAAGTATAGATAGTAAAGTCTTTCTGGAGAAAGAAAACCAAATCAAACCCNGCTGTCAGGCTGCTTGGTGGTATCAGGCTATCTGTCCAGTGGTGGANTTTGGGCTTAGCATGCATGAAGACCTTGGTTCCACCTTTGGCATTGCCAAAAACATAAATAATTATAACACTAGTCTTGAAAGAGAAAATTCCTGCATACAAGTCTAAAGCATTATACAGAGCATAGGGTATTTTCCCTTTGTAAACTCTGTGATGACACCACTGATCTCAAGCCTGGCACACAGGGATAAACTCCAGGAAGGAACCAAATGCAGAGTTCTCCTATAGTGTCAGAATGAATAGCTCTCCTNGCATTGACACATGAGAAGCAGGAAGTCATATGTGAAGTCTTGGTGTCCAGAGTTTTTATTGGGGATCTATTACACAGGTATGACAGATTCGATACAAGGTGGACCTCAGTCTCCAGTCCTTATCAACTCTTTCATGACTCAAAGNCCCCACCCTCGTTGGTTAGTTCTGCTTGCCAGGGCTCACCCTCAGCACAGGACTCCAGATGGAGGGCAGAAGGCAGACTTCTTTTGGAACAAGGCTTAATTCCATGCTGCATATCTCTGAGAAGGTGGATGACTTCATTGATGTCATGGACCTCATCAGGTTATTTTGCAATTACTAAAACTCAGGGGGCTAGAGACACGAGAGAAGACTCAGTTGTTGAAAGTACTTGCTGCTTTTGCAGAGGGCCCAAGTTCAGTTTTCAGNACCAACACTGGGTAGCTCACAACTGTCTGTCACACTAATTCCAGGATGTCCATGGGCACCACACACATGTATACAGATATATATACACATAAGTAAAATAAGGTAAATTTTTTAAAAACCATCAGTAATTCGGGATGGGAGTATAGCATAGTAAAAATGAAAATACAGTAAATCTCACTNATACGGGCTGAGGAATAACCTAGTAGGTAGAGTATCTTCCTAGCATGGCTGAAGCCCTGGATTTGATTTCCAGTAACTCCATAAACTGTGCATGGTGGTACACATCCCTGTCATATTAGTGCTTGGGAGGCAGAGGCTAGAGTTTCAGTAGTTCAAGGTCATTCTCTGCTCCCCAGGAAATCTGAGGCCAGCCTGGGATGCATGAGATCTTAACTAAAAATAAAACCAAAACCAGAGAGATAGCTGGGTGGTTAAGAGAACTTGCTGCTCTATCATGAAGAACAGAATACAGACACCAGCACCTCCATTGACACCTCACATGCCTGTAAGTCCAGTGCCAAGGAGTCTGACAAATGCCTTGAAGACTAGCCCCAAGACTCTCTTCTGGCCTTATGTACACCCCCGCAGGTACATGCACATATGTGAAAATAAAATAACACACAAAAAAATCAAAATAACAGCACTCTATACAGTTCAGTAACCTGCAAACTCTGTAATGATTGGTACAGAATATGAAGCAACAGAATAGTGGTTATGAGTTTGGATTTTAGACTACAGTGTCAGGCTACACTCTGCTATTCGCTCTGAGACTTCTAGCAAATGCTCTCCCATTTTGTGCCTTAGTTTTTCCATTCGTAAACTGGATAAGTAACAAATCTGAACTTTGAATCAATACAAAATACAGTATCTAGATACAATACAGTANCTAGCATATATTAACTATTCAACTTACTTTTACATAAAAATTGCCAGTAAAAATTGCTAATAAATCACAATATAAAATTTACTGAAAATATTTGGCCTTTTCTCTTTTCACTTATTTGATGGCCAGCTGAATGCATTTCCAGCCCTTTTCTTTCTCAAAAGCATAAATTAATTAATAAACATTAGAGAATTACACTACACAGAGCCTTCAATTTCACTATTTCACATTTTCATTTACTTATTTTTTAAATGAATAGGAGTTTTTGAAGTTATTTAGATATTGTATAAATGGGTGAAATCTAAACCACAGTGTAACTGACATTTTTCTGTTTGTATACACATTAAATATGTGAGTAGTTGCAAGCCACCTGGGTTAGAGATGCCTTTGATCTGTTTAAAGTCACAATAGCAAATGTTTGTCCCCACACAGTCCTACTCTGCTTCACAATTCTTTCATCACATTGGAGTGTAATATTTGCCAGGAAATACCACTTTCCTAATGTTAAGCCAAAAAAAAAAAAATAACTTCATGGAAATTTCTGCTCACCTCACAAGCAAAGTTCTAATTTTCCTGTTGTGAAACAGAGAAAAAGAAGGAGAAAAGAAAGAATGGAAAAGAGAAAAAAAGGAAAGATTCTTTTTAACGTTGTAGTAAATATATACAATTACACCAAATGGAGTGAAAATTTGGGCAAGGCTTTCTGTCAGGGCCATCGGTTCCNTCAGATGAAGCACTGATCCTGCCAGAACAAAGAAGAAGTAGGAGCACTTGAACCATGCTGTTAGCAACTTGGGGCACAATGGCTGAGGGGACACAGTCTATGGAATGTGAAAGTGTGGTACCATGTGCATGACAATGATTGGAAACAAGGAATAATTTACTGGCTCTGGGATGGTGAGACATGTGCCCACCAGCCAGGGAAGGTGACCCTGTTACCCAGGGTTTCAACTCTAGTAAGAGAAGGGAGCATATGCCTTTTTGGAAGAGACAGACAGATTTGCTCTGAAACATTGGCCTCTAACATAAGTTGAGACCTAATTGATTAAGCTAACCACAGCAGGCATTTATAGAAATCTTTCTTGCCTTTCAAGAGATTTTTAGAGTCATTATCATGATATGCTCAGAATAACTTATGAGGGTCATGAACCCCATGAAGATGGTGTTTTCCATCCTGTAGTCATGAGGATGGTGGGCGGTTCCAAGGCTGCACTTGGAGCAGAACTTCAGAAACCTGACTGGTGTCTTAGGCCTCTTCATATTGTTTATAGTTCATCTCACAATACTCAGCTCCCTCTTTTCTTTTCTTTTTTTCCTTTTAATGGGCAAGAGTCTTCAAATTGCATAGCATGCTGGCAACATTTCCATTTTAAGTGGTTTAAATTTTTAATTTTCTTTTCCATCTCATCATAGCATTTTAAAAAGTTTTATACTGCTTTTTATTATGCCACATTCTGAACATTTCCTACCACTGGGATCCTGACCCCCACAGAGCCTGGNAAGGGCTTGATTTTCTAGAACTCNGAAGATAGTGAATCCCACAGGTCGAGAGTATTCCATCAAGCAGAAATGGGTCAAAGCCCCTCTGTTTTTTGAGACCCCATTACATGCAAGAGATAGAAGGCTAACTNTGGATTTGGATCTGTGGCTACAGTAGGTCAGGTACACACAGTTTATGTAGCCTGCCCCTGACTTTGGGATATTGTTTAGTCTGTCCCTAAAGCATGGAATGGCAGTGTCCTCCCAAGTGTCCTGTGTCCTCCCTTAGCTTTAGCTGGCTGAAGTGAATCAGGGTGCATGCCTTCCCATTCCGTGCCTGATACTGGTGGCATCTTTTGAGTTTCCATTCCAGTGACATTCTCATTAGATTTCAGGAAAAGCAGCTAGTGTTTCCATTAAAATGTCCTGAATTATTTTGGCTTCACCCTTAAGCAAGTGCTTAATTGCCTTCTTTCCCTTGAGACCAAACATTTTCCTGTGATGGGAACAGAGGAATTAATAGCTTCTGGAACACGGGACAATAGGGGGAATCCTGGAAAGGACTCTCCCATTTACTGAGGTTCTTCTTGCAAGAAGATATTTTTTAGCATTTCAGTGGGCCTAATTCTTGCAGTGTATATATTGCCTGATTTTACATCTGATTATTTCAAGTCTATCATTTTAAAAAGTGAGAAGAAATAAACAACGTCTACAATAGGGAGAAATGAGACATAGACTAGTAGTTTAGCCCTCACAAGATCAGGCCAAAATAGCCTGTTGCTCCTGGGAAAAGAGAGAACATCTGTAAGTCAACAGCTATTAACTTTCTCAGCAACTTCTTTATTCTTGTCAGGAAATCACTATGTTCACATTTGTAAACCATCTCTATGCTCACATCTGTACATGTGAGAAATGTGCACAAAAAGCATGTTATGATCTTTCTTCATTTACATCCTCTTTATTTATATATATTTTTATTTATATGTATGTGTCTCTGTGTGCATGCCATATATGTGAAGATGCATGTGGAGGCCAGAAGAGGGCGTTGGATCTCCTGGAGCTGAATTTACAGCTGGGGCTACAGCAACTCATGCAGCATAGGTCCTGGGAACCTAACTCGTGTCCTCTGAGAGAGCAGTTAGTACAGTTAATTTCTGAACCATCTCTCTAGCCCCTTAAGTCTTCTTTTGAGGTCTCTACTAGAGTAGTGTATCAAGCATGTAAATAAAGTGTAGAACTTGTTTGAATTCAAACTACCGGGTTTTGAATTTTCCTGAATTTATTGTTAACTGTTTAAGTACTATCGTTCCTTTCCTGTGACTAATGCTAGGAACTATTCTTATATTTTCCCTTTCCCCTCTTTAATGAACCATGTACTTAATTGTTCAATGAATATTTGTTGAGTTTCTTCANGTCAGTTTATATTCCACCTGGTTCTGGGCTTGTGGTGATAAACACAAACCATTAGGCTTAGCATGGGGGCATGCATCATTAATCCTAGCACTTGGGAGGCAAAGGCAGGCAGATCTCTGCAAGCTTGAATCTAGCCTGGTGTATGTAGTTAGTTTTAGCCCAGTCAGGACTACATAGAGAGATGCTATCTAAAAAATCCAAGCCAAGACAAAATAAACCAAATAAAAAACAAAAAACAAAAAAGCCAATCAAACAAAACTTCTCAAATCAATAAACCATAATTTCTACCCTTCCTCTTTCTAGAACTTACAGATTCAAGATAACAGACATTTAAAAATATTTGTAAGGACATATGTTAGTCACACCCACGTGACCTCTCATGCTTTAACTAGTCATTTCCGCCCAGGTCAACTCCGGGCCCAGGTCACTACTGAGTCATACTCCCGGTGCACGCCCAGGTCACCTCCGGGCTCAGGTCATTTCCGGGTCATGTGCCGGTACATGGTCATGTGGTTTGCANGCACCAATGACCATGCACCCTCGGCACATGCGCAAGTAGCCANGTGGACTTGAATATGCATGCCGCATGCACAGGCCAGCATTTAAAAAGCAGGTCCCACGTACCCTCGCTCTCCCACACGTGTTCTCCACAGGCCTGTTCACTTCCCCTTCTGTCCCCCCACCCTCACTAAAACTCTTGTTAGCGAATTTGTCATGTTCATGACCTTTTTCCTTGTAGAGTACTATCGCCACAAATACCTATCAACATATATCTATATACACATATATTTTTGTGTATCTATAATACAATCATTTGTGATAAATGGTATGAAGACATAAAGGTTCAGACTTATCATCCCAGCACTTAGGAGTTGAATCAGGATGATCTCTATGAGTTTGAGGCCAGCCTGGGCTACATAGTGAGTTCTAGGGTAGCCTTAAGTGATTCCCTATTTGAAAAAATTTAACAAAACAAAATGAGAACAACAAAGAGAACAGAAGAAAGTGGGAAAGGAAGAAAAAAATTAGTAAAGAAAAAAGGAGAGGAGAGAGAGGAGAGGGATTTTTCTTGGGAGGCTCTCAGAGGGACTGACCTGTTTGAGGAACTGAGTGGCCATCAAGGATTTCATAGTTCTCCTGTTAGAAGTGTTAAGCAAGGCCATGAGAAGGAATGAGCTTAAGTTTGAAAGGATCACTCTGGTTGTTTAAGGGATAGCTGATTTGAGGCAATGTGGAGAAAACAAGTATTTGAGTATTTGTTCTAACAATGGAGCAATGGAGAGGAGAGGGGTGAGAGAGCCAAGTTCTCTCTTGACGGGAGAAAAAAAGTANATGTTGATCAATTGGACACAAGAATCAGAGGGGAGGGTGATATACAAAAGATGACTCTCCTCTCTGATCCGTGTCCTGGCTGCTCAGTGATTTCACTTCATGTGACCTTTCTCCTTGGATTGTGTCCTTGTCTTACTCTTAGTCAAAAATGATCTGGTTTTTCCATTCTGTCCCAGGGCCTTGGCTACAGAAACCAGAAGTCACACACGTGGTCTCTTACACTGGATAAACACCTGGAGGGATATGTCAGATCTAGCTCTTCTGCACTTTGGAAGTGACTAAAACCACATTCTTCAGCAGTGACAATTTACAGGTGTATAGTACATGAGATGAGCCATGAAACAAATTCCACTGTAAACCTCAATTCCTTTTCAGGAGTGGGTTGGCTTCATTCTTCATTAGTATCAACAAAGGAAGTTGGGACCTGGAGAACATTCCTCCTCCAGGTCTGGGATATTTTTGTTTGTTTGGTTTTCCTGTATTTATTACCCAAGAAACCTAGGTAAGAATAATCTTTTCTTGGTTTTAGGTCTATTAAGAATAATTCCTTTCTGTTTGCTTCTCCAGGTTTCAAAAATGCACTTTGCAGAATAGATCTCCATCAGGTACCTTCCACAGGAGACTTTGTCTCTTTCCAAACTGCTTTTAGCAGGTTTTATTAGTACATAGCCACAATAATATGCCTCCTCACTAACATATATTGTATGATCTGTCTCTCTACTTAGTTCTTTTCAGGCATCATCTCGAAGAAGGGGTAGCATCACTCTCTATCAAAGTCATACGTAGCAAGATGGACTCTGAGCTCAGGTGGGGCTTGTTTCAAAGCTCTTGACACTGATCTTGGATATCTGAGAGAGTAACCTAAAGTTCTCTGTGATAGCCACACTCTGGTGTGACCTGTGATTGACTCTGCTTTGGCAATGAGAATTCATTTAAAATATTTCCATTACATGTATCTATTTATGGAAGGGGTGTGTACCAAGTTTCAAAGTGGAGGTCAGAGGACAACTTGTAGAAGTCAGTTATTTTCTTCTACTATGTGGGTCCCACGGATTGAATTCAGCTTACCAAGCTTGGTGGCCAGTGCTTTTACAGTCTGCACTATCTTGCTGGCCCATGGGAGGTCACTTTTTTAAAAAAAATATTTTTAATTTCATGTGCATTGGGGTGAGGGTGTCAGATTCAATGGAACTGAGTTACAGACAGGTGTGAGCTGCCATGAGGGTGCTAAGAATTGAGCTCAGGTCCTCTGGAAGAGCAGCCAGTGTTCTTAACCACTGAGCTATCTCTCCAGTCCTGGGAGGTCACTTTTAACACCTGAGGGGAAAACTTATTTAATCACTTCCAGGTCCAGCATTCTACAGATTATTGCATTCATCTTTGACATTTCTCTTTTCAGTTTTGCTTCAGTTGCATTAAAAGAAGAAATCATTTTCTGCAATTTCATATCCTTTTTTGCCTCTCAGCTAAAAACATTGATTGAGTCACCATAGTTGATAAAGCAATAGTCATGATATGGTTTAATTAAAATAAAAGGTGTGTCTTAGGCATGGGTCCACCATGTAATGATTATTTCTAAAATGNCTAATGTGGACGCTATCATAAATAAACTATTAATGACTTCTTCACATCAAAGCACAGTGGCTAGTATAAAGCCTTCATACAATCTGTGTTAGTGTTTAATCCGGAACAAGGTGGAGCTCAGAATTCACTCACTTGATACACAAATGCTGAAGGCCCTCTGTGTGCCTGATGCTGAGGTTCAATGATGCTGAGATTTAGAAAATCCACAGTCAGCAAACGTGAGTTGAAATCTCAATTCATGCAATACTAACTGTGAGGCTCAATAACTACTTTATCTCTCTAAGTCCTAGATGACTCATTCAATAATTGAGGTTAGTCAGAGGGCCAGTTTTATAGTACTGTTAGTGTATTGAATGGGAGTGAATAGACTTCACTTAGAAAGATGCCCTGCATACCCTAAGTATTCGGGGAGCACCATCTGTTATTATTATAGAAGAGAAGTCAACTACACATCCATGAAATTTATTTCCATAAGCATTCAGTAAGTATACAAACCCACACATACAAACAATCTATCTAAATTTCTATCATCTATCTATCTGTCTGTCTATCTATCTATCATCTATCTATCTATTCCCCCACCTTCTTTCTTAGTGATTTTTTTTTCAGTCAGATTCACACTGTATATCCCTAGCTATCCTGCAGCTATCACTACATAGTCCAGGTTGAGACCCACCTGCCTATGCCTGCCCAGTGCCAAGGCATGCACCACCACACTCAGCTAAGAATAATGATTTTTTAATACCAGAATGGTAAAGTTATAACTTCATTATAAAATTATTTTTCTAGGATAGTACATTTCTATAAAGCANAGATTTAAATGTCAGTTTAGCAATCTATTTGTTATTGGAGGTAAGTGAGACAGAACAGGGCTTTCTAGACTAGAAGGAGGAAGAAAAGTAGAAAGGTAAACAGGATTCCTGGTGAGTGGAAGCTGTCTTGTCGAGGGGCCTGGATAAAGCATAAAGAAGCTTGAATCAAAGGATTTGGTGTCTCTTGATGTTTCCATAGTATACGAATCTATGAAAAAAGGAAGACCTGTAGTAGATGACACTACAACCCAGCACAAACTATATGTTGCCAATGAAGACAAGCATAGCCTAGTGAACTAGGCACAGAGCAGCAGACTGGGCAAGGTCACCTTGGGAGCCAGCGACTGGTATTGGGCTGAGGTTTGGTGTGTTGTCCCATGCAGAGCCACTGAAACGTGCAGTGGGTGCAGGCCAGACTCGTGGTCTAAACATGATGTATGTGGATAGGACTAGCCCCAGAGGTCAGGGTGCTCCCACAGGCTGTAAGAGTATGAGATGAGGAGAGGTGGGAAAGAAAGGGTGAAGTGAACTCCAAGTCCATCAAGATCGGCAGCTGCCTTCAGGGTTCTAATCTCTGGACTTGGCTCAAAGGAGGGGACAGGCCAGAGCAAGGTAGCAAGGCGGGGCTTGTTTATAGACTTTGAACTCTAGTCCCAGTATGACAC
>LZPO01097335.1:38284-54960 GCA_001675575.1 Neotoma lepida | reverse complement strand
TATTATTATTATTATTATTATTAAAGGAACTAATGAACTGTTTCCCAACATTGTTGCAGCATTTTACATTATCACTAGTGATGTGCAAGGGTTCAGATTCTCCACAACTTTGTCCTCATTTACTTTTGTCCATTTTTTTATGATAACCATCCCAGTGTGAAGTGCTATCATGTGTTAAATATAATTTGAAATGTTTTCAACAATGTTTTGTGTGCTTTGCAGATTTCTGTCAGATTTCCTTATTTTTCTAGCATTGCTTTATTATCTATTTTCTGTTGTAGTTTACTGCTATGATACTTCCTGTGTTTTTACAATAAACACCTCTATCTAGACTAGTTACTAATCATAGAACCACATATGTGGAACTATTTCTTTATCTTTGAAATCCTCCTACAATAAAGTAGGAGCAGGTCTCCAGTGATTCCTGCTCTGGTTACATGGGGTAATTTTTGTGTCCTGTCAAATTCTTTATGACAGATGTATGACCAAAGCTTACTCTGTTAATAACTTTACNTTTTAATTGAACTGTACCCGTCACGGGCTGAGGGGCAGCTTATATAGCTGGTTCTGAGTTAATTACAACTGCCATTATTTTTTATTTGTGGTGCCCGAGCAAGCAATAAAACATCAAGTTAAGTCACAATTGCAGTGGGACTATGACTCAATTAGTGTTTTTGAATAATAGAAGGTAGTAATTAAGGTCACAGCATTTGCAGTAGCAGCATTCTGGGGTAGCCTGGCTTCAGCAAAGGCTATTTTACAGCATCTCCAGGGAGGCAGTTGAAGGGAGACAGAGCCTGCTGGTAGAGGTCCTTCATGTCTCTTGCACATTGGAAATGGAAAGTCGTGAGACTATCCTAAATAATTGTTTAACATCATTTTTTCCTCTTCTATGTTGAAGCTTAAAATCTAACATAAAAATCATAGGTTTTGCTAGGTAGTATTTTTTCTCACTTAAGCTTTCTGTGAAAAGCTAGACTCCTGAAGACTGAAAACTATATGTAGACATTAACATGCAGCTGGATGATTGGATATGCAGGGGAAATTAACAGCCCTTTCAATACTGACTTTGCAAACCAAAGCCTATAAAATTCCTTCCAGTGTAAGAATGAATGTGCTCATCCTAGGCATGAAGATCTTAGGCCAAGTGTGATCACATGACTTGGGTGTGGTTGATCCAAGAGAGGCCTTGGTTGATGCATCTTGCTTTTGGTTTAAGTTTTGGCTGCTATTTCCATCTCTTCTAAAGAGCAAATATGTATATGGTTGGCTCTGGCCTGAGACTTTATGCTGATCAAAGAAAATCCTCTTAAGGGAATAAAGAAAATTTTAATTCAAAAGGTTAGACATAAAATGACCATTTGAGTTGTGAAGAGCCATAGGCAGAAGATACTAATCTTCTGAGTGCAACAAGTTATCCTCAAACCTGAGGAAAGTGAAAGAACAGGTTTAGCGAAAGGTGGATTGTATCTAAGAACCTTCCCCCTGCCCCCACCATCTTATTGTTTCAGTTACTCAGACCTGCAGTCCTTGCTAATACTCAGGGCTGCGTGTGATCTGCCCCCACACCCTTCCCTAGGTCACTTGCAGATTGTTTCTTCCTTTCTGCAGTGATTCTATGTAGAGTCTCAACTCCCTGTGTGGATATTGGGACAGATTGGGTTCCACAGGAAGCACCTTTTGACATGGAGGGCAGCACTCAGAATTTGTTTGGGAAGACTTTTAGAATTTGTGCCAATGGGGAAGAAGCAGAAGAAGGAAAAGAGAGGGAGGAGTTGGGCTGTGGTGTCATTCCTAGGAGCCTTGCTCCTGCAGAAGCCGTAGGCAATTCACAGTTGTGATGCACCTTGGAGAGTTTTCTCAGGCTAGAGTGAGAGGCATGGTTGCTCATAATCCCTCCTGAGTCACTCTTTGAATACAGGCTGCCTTGTGTGCTGTGTAACCTTTAGCAAAGAATAACACAGAAAGGGGTGTGGCCATGAGCAAAGTAGCTATCTGCAACCAAAGGCAATTTCAGGAGAAGGACCAAGGGACTAAGAGATGGGCAGACTTCCTAATAGGTAGACAGGTAGGAGAAGGGGCCATTACTAGGTAATAAAGACAGTGGATTTCCAAGATGATGGGCTTCTTCCTTACTCTCCTGACCTGAGGGTCTACTGGACAGTTTCTCCAACCAGTAGCGTCCCCTTGCTGATGGAACTGTTAGACAATCAAAACTGAATTAAGATATGTTTATGCCAAAGTTGTGAGCCTATCAACCAGCCTATCTTNATTCAAACTGACTAACCCTAAATCAGGGGATGAAGATATCCTCAAAGTGCCAGCCTTGTGCAGGTGGTCCTAGGTAGGGGAACTTGGGGACCTGGGTGTAGCCTTAAGTCTCCAGAACATGGGATTTTTTTTGTCACTTTAAATCTTTATATGAAATCTTAGAAGTAGTTAAAGATCATTATTTCCAGAATACATATTCAGAAACAGCTATCCATTTCTTGTCCCATTAAGAGGGAGCAAACTGAGATGAGTTTCCAAAGTATTTTCAGTACAGTGAAGGGTCTCAGTTGTGTAGCTATCACTTCCTCTATTTTATTTCATTTGCAAACCTTAACACACTAAATAGTACTGTATAAACTCAAGTTCAAAAGGAATTTCAGAGGGCAGATCAAAACATAGCATAGTAAACAAGTTTTTTGAAAGGTCATGTCTAGTTCCTTGCTTGTAAAATTAAAAACATTCCCAAATCTTTTCATACAAATAACCTAAGAATTTCATGAAATCACATCCTGTCATTTGGTACTTAAATAAAAATGATCATTATAATTAATAAAGAACATAAATTATTGAGCAATTACTCTGAGTCTGTCAATATGCTAATAATGTTAGATGTGTTATCTCATTCCATCTTTATAATACTATGAAATATTAAGAACATGGGATTTTTAAAGGCAGAAACCACATCCTAGCATCTTGCTCTGCAGCTGCAAGAGGGCTTTGCAGAAAGAAGCAGTTTTAACTGAAGTTAAAATTTCAGGGCCTAAACAATAANCAGTTAGTTGGCTGAACCTCGAGTTTCTGTTAAATGGCCTATTTGTGCAGAACGCCCTCTGCACAAATAGGCCATTTAACAGAAACTAAGTTAGCTAGGACATCCTGACCTTCGGTTTCTAAAATAGAGTTGGGAAATTTTCTGTGGGATTCTCCAGCAAGGAGATCAGATTCTAGTTAAACTTGGAATGGCCTCACAAGTATACAAGATGGAGGAATCTCTGAACTAACTTGCCATGTCACAACCACACACACTTGATTTTATGTAGTGCTGGGATTCATACCCAGAGCTTTGTGAATGACAAACACTCTACTAACTGAGTTATATAAACAAACCCCCATAAACACTTGATTTGCATCTAACTCCCACAAAAGTCAAATAACCAAGAGAAGTCCTCCAGAGTGAGACATGCATGGATTTCTCCTGAAGCAAATCTGTGCCTACTGCTCAGATCACAGGGTGGTTCATGTGAGTGGAGACAATTGGAAGTTCCCTATAAGCAAGGCTGGTTCTGTCATACTCACAGACCCTGATTTGCCCTGCCTGCCTTTTCTTTGTTGTATCAGATCTTTGACATGAAGTGTAGCTCCCAGATAGAACATCCACAAAAATAGGCTACCTCAAATTCCTAATACTTATACTACCAACTACTTCTGTTAGTTCCAACTATCTTTCTGCTGCCTAGGGAGATATTCCTATTATCCTTTTGGTATTCCTATTAATTGCCTCTTCCTTGGAATATCTTTGGGGAAGTTGGAACAATGGACAAGAGAATACAAAGAGGACAAACTATAGTTCCCTCTGTCCTTTACAGTTACCCTCACAACAAAAGACAGATTAATAAGAGAAAACTGCCAGAGACCATAAGGATACATACAGCAGATGACAACTGATATTCATAAGGTTAACCCACCAGATGAATAACTCTCTGATGAAGGAAACTAATCAAGCAAAGTTTTCAGAGCCACAGACCATGAATGCTGTCTTCTTCTGTCTGTAATTTTTTTGTGTGCTACCACAGTTCTCCCTTAAAACAGCTNTGGGGTCTTGTTCCATAGCCTGGATTGGTAGTGTGTTTTCTCCAAGAATATATTGGATATGTGTATATCTGTGGGTGGTCAGGAAGATGATTTCTTCTTAAGCTGTATGATTTTGATGAATAGAAATAATACTAGGATATTTTTCATAGCTAGTCCTTTGTTCCACAATAACTGTGAGAAACTTAGAAATCTGTTTTATATCATTAGTTCAGGTGAACAAGACAAGCTACATACAATTAGCTGATTTAAAACCTCAGATTCTACTAGACTGAATACCTCATAAATTAAATCTTCAGAGATAATGCACAAAGACAGAGTTCCCAAGTGTCTTATTGTTGAACCAAGGTCAGACATAAAGCAACTTTGGTACCAGTTCCTCAATTGCTAAAAGTCTGGCTGATAACATTAAGAGATAACTCCTTGCACAAATTCTTCANGTAACTAACTCTCTACATGAACTTCTAATCTCAGTTTTATGATACAAGACTCGAAGTTCAGCCAACTAACTGCTTATTGTTTAGATCCTGAAATTTTATCAGATGACAGAATAGCAATTAATCAATTGATCAAGTCCAGAGAGAAACAAATTTATGTCCAGCTAGACCTCAGGAAAAGTTTTTACAATTAACCAGGGCCACAGAGGATGATCTAACTTTGTAGCCTTGAACAAAGAGTTGCAAGTTTCCTTTCTTGTAATCTGGAGTTGCACTCAGGATAGGAGAATATATTTTTAGGTTTGGGACACGTTCAATGTCACTGTCTGTCGGGAAATGCAGAGCACCATGCCCCCACCTTAGCTTTATAGCCTGCACACCAGGGAGCTTGGCTCACAGCAGAGTATTGCCATAGTTCTCACTCCCAGCTGCACCAATAGCATTCTGCATCAGCACAGCACTCCCCCTTTCAATGTGAACAATCCTAGGCCAGGAGAAACCAACACTTAAGTCTGTTAATCAGGAAATGTTATACCATTGTTAGTTAAACTTAAAAAAAATAAAGTAGTACATAATTTTCTTATATCTTCTTTANACTTCTCAATAGTTTAGTCTTTCGTAACCCTTAATAAACCATCTCCTTAGGTGAGAGCAAAACAGCCAAATCCCCCCTCACAGTTGCAGCTGCACCACTAATCAGAGGGCTGGCAGATTTACTTCATGTTATCAGAATGGCTCTGCCCCTTATTATTTACTCAAGGAAACATAATGTAACCCTCAGATGTAACTTTTTATTGCTTTCTATGGGATGTATATAAGGGGATGGAGAACAAAGAGAATTGGAAGAACTTGAGAGAAATAAAGAAAATGATCATTAGCATGTGTATGAGTCTTATGCCCTCAGATAGTAAAGAATTATTCTTAAAATCCTGCTACTCTGAGACATTCTTCTTGCAACCCTGGAGAAGTCCTGGGAGCTGGTCTCACAGTCTGTTATAGAAAACTAAACAGGAGTCTATTTACATGAAATACTCCACACATACTCATGAGATACACAGGAAAGAAGATGAAGAGAAATAGCTTTGAGTTCAAGTTCAATATCATTTTTAACTGAAACACAAAGGAAAGGGTATAAGGGCAATGATGGANAAGAATCCAGGAAAAGCAGGGTACAAATGATTTCATTGAGGGTATTTTAGAGCCTCATCTACTAGAAAGTCCAGTGATTTAAAGTCATCATCCCTTAAAGTCATTGCCCCTTTCCTGATATAGATTGAGAACTTCCCTGACAAATGGTGGTACTCTTATAGATACAAATTTTTCTCCTTAAAGCAATATTTGTTCTGATTCTCCTGTGCTTGTAGGTTCTCTAAGTAAGCAGCTCAAAATAGTCCTCAGTTGAAGCAACATATTTGAAGGTGTCACACTTTATCTTTTAAGGGTCTGGATAAAACTCAGCTACTCATCATTAGCTTCCAGAAGACTTAGGAACTGTCTCCAAATTCTGTGCTGTTCTGCTCTACCACCTAGCCAATTTGGAGTGGGAGGGTATAGAGTGTTCTCAATTAAGTCAGTAAAGAAACTGGAAATGGAAAAGGTGCAGGACTAGAATGTGTGGCTTTGGGGAAGGTATCCCCCTCCAGAAAATTCTGAGGGTAAATGAAGCCATGCCAGCTATATCCTTTCGTGTGACAGACACCCAGCTGAAGTAAACTGAAGAAGATTTCATCATGTATCAAGGTTTCAGGGGATATCAATCCATCTTGGTGGGAACAGCATGGTGGCAGGGGCTTGCTTTGTAGCTTGTTCATATTTTGGATGATTAGAAAACAAAAACAGTTCCAGAAACCAGAGTTAGATTATTTTGCCTCCAAATTTTGCCTCCAGTGTCGACCTTCGCTAAGCAGGCCCAAAGACTTCCCAAAATAGGACTATGAGGTTAATTAGGATCAGGTACTCAAACTTAGGAGCCTATTGGGAAGTATCAGACTCAATTGTAACACTAGGAGAAGTACTACATATATCTGGACAAAATAATAGACCATAAAGATAATATTTCTTAGATCCTTTATCCTGCCTTCATATTTACCATTCATCAAGTTTGACTTACCCAGTCCAGTTATTTTTCAAAGCAAAACAACACAAAATATAGAAAAGCTTCTGGTTTCATAAAAAAAAAGCACACGTGGGAGGCTGTTTTGTTGCCAGTTTGGTCCATGTTGTACAGGACTGTTTTCCCAGCCAAACTGCTACCTCCTTCAGAAGTTCAGCAGGGCTTGCTCACCAAAGAGCATCATCATATCAGGGTAATTGATTGTTGATGTTCCCTCTTGGAAAGAGGGAACAGAGAGCTTCATGGAACCCTTACTTGAGAACAACCTACCCCTCCCAACCAGTTGTAGGCAATTTTGCCCTATTGTAAGTGGCTTTGGGGTCCCTGGTAGGGGTTAGAGTATGTGGGGAAGTGGGGAAGATAAGGAAAAGGGGTTCTATCTTTGCAGCCATGGGGACATAATTTCTGGTGACTAAAGACCTTACAGTGTGGCTACTTTATGCTACCCATTGTTATATAAGTAAGCCCAATAAACTTATTGGTTCCCTGGGAAAATTTTGATAGAATTCTACCTAAATTTATCAATGGAGCATTAGGAGGAGGGATAGAGTTGTTTATGTCTATTCCCAAGGGAAGGAATTTTAGCAACAATCCACTAGGCAGATTAGAGTTTATTCTTCTAGATGAATTCTAAAGACATGCATTCCACAGCCTTTTCAAGTAGAATTCAAAAATATGAGGCACCTTGAAAAAGTTAAATCTTTCAGTGACTGGTCTTGCAAAAATGTGTTCAGTTTATCTCAACTAGGTACTGTTCTACATAGTGTTTTATTCAGCTTAGTCCTCATTCATTGAACACCTTAGAGCCTATGATGTTCAGGATTGATATTTTGAGTTGATGGCAATGAGATGGAGTAGAAGCAGAAGAAAGCCCTTTCAGTGTCTTTATCTACCTTAATACATGAATTTATGGAAGATGACACTGCCATGTTGTGGTGGTTAAAAAGAAAATTGCCCCCAAAAGGAGTGACAGTATTAGGAGGTNTGGCCTTGTTGGAGGAAGTGTGTCACTGTGGGGACAGGCTTTGAGGTCTCTTCTCAAGCTTCACTCAGTGTGACAGTTAGTCAACTTCCTGTTGCCTCTGAGTCAAGATGTAGGACTTTCAGCTCCAGCACCACATCTGTCTGTATGCTGCCATGCTCCCCATCCTGATGATAATGAACTGAACCTCTGAAACTGTGAGCAAGCCACCTTAATTAAGCGATTTTATTTATAGGAGTTGCCATGGTCATGGTATCTTTTCAGAGCAATAAAAAACCCTAACTAAGATACATATATTCCCTTCTCAAGGCTGGTCTTGGGGGGGGCGCAGTATGACAAGAGTACACCTCTTATCACTCCCCTCTTCCAATAAGTGCTGTGTCGCTGAGTAAGACAGAAAATACATTCATCATTGTACCACCTGCCTTGTCCTTGCTTAGCCTAAGGTATTTAGAACTGATTGGGGCCTGTGAAGGAATGGAAAGATGACAGACAAACAGAAACAGCTGGGTTGGGTGTCTGGACTCCTGGATGGAGAAGTTTCAGCACTCCAGAAGCTCCATGTGCTTACTATATAAAGTTAACCAAAGAGGTAGGGTTATTGCATATAGTTGGACCAAGAGGCANGGTCATTACAGATAAACAAGAAGGTAGGTTATCTAACCTGAGTAGGGACAGTCTCTATAGNGGAGCAGTCTTCAGGCCATCTACATCTGAGGATGGGGGAGAAAGCTGGAGCTTACATTTTCTGCACATACTATCAACATCCACTCATGGCCCAGAAAGGAAGGCATCACAATTTCCTTTTGGGTATAAAGCTAGGGTCCTGAACATGGCTGTTCTCATGTCAACATCACACATTCACTCAGGACTTCACTCATCAGGGATTCTGCCACTCCCCTCAACCACTAAATATGATCACTCACTTGGGGGATATAGCTCAGTGCTAGAGCATGAGTTTAACATATGTGAAGTCCTGGCTTTAAACCCCCAGCACCACACACACACACACATACACACACACACACACACACTACCACCACCATCACCAAAACCAACAAGAACAAAAACCATAACAAAACAAAAACAAAAAAGCAACAACAAACAAACATTTAAAACATTATCAAGACAGAATCCACCAGCTCTGATAGGACCAAGAGGTGAGTATCTCTTCTCCCAGTCCAAGAGTCTTGTCTCTAGGACCTAGGCCCCCAGGATATAACCCATGACCTTCTGACCCCACCATTGCTACCCCAGGTGCAGGCCAGCAGGGAAGATTATTGTGGGTAGGCATCCCCACCAACCCTCACTTTGTACCCTGCAATCTAGAAGACCCATTCCCTGCCCCAAACCCACTGATCCCCCTGGTGATGTCAGTGGATCCTTGAGACAGAATCCACCAGCTCTGGTTAGACCAAAACCTGCGATTGGACCAAAAGCTCTGATTGGACCGATAGTGCTGATTGGACCAATGGTGGCCCCCTGAGACACAGACACAGCCAGCACAGATTGGGCCAAGAGCAACTCCCTCAGACACAGACCCCTCTTGCACCAATTGCAGGAAGAGATGGATAGATGCCAGTACAAAAATACATACAGCAACATAAAGAGAAATATGGCACCACTTGAACAGCAAGATTTGAGCATCACAATGTAGAAGAGGCAGAAGGAATAGACCTTAAAAATAACTTTATGAAGATGATAGAGGCCTTTAAAGAGGAAATGAAAAATTCCCTTAAAGAAACTGTGGAAAAGACAAACAAAAAATTAGAAGAAATCAAAAAATTCCTTAAAGAAAGCCAAGAAAAAACAATCAAACAGGTGAAAAAAACAGTTCACGACCTAAAAAATGAAATAGAAGCAATGAAGAAGACACAAACTGAGGGAGTGCTGGGAATGGAAAATCTGAGTAAATGAATAGGAACTACAGAGGCAAACATAGCCAACAGAATGCAAGAGATAGAAGAGAGAATCTCTGGTGTGGAGGAAATAGAGGAAATAGATTCGTCAGTCAAAGAAAACACTAAAGCCAAAAAAGTCGTAACACAAGACACCCAGGAAATCAGGAACACCATGAAAAAACCAATCCTAAGAATAGTAGGGATAGAAGAAGGAGAAGAATACTAACTCAAAAGCACAGAAAATATATTCAACAAAATTATAGAAGAAAACTTTCCCAACCTAAAGAAGGAAATGCCTACGAAGATACAAGAAGCTTATAGAACACCAAATAGACTAGACCACCCGAAAAAGTCCCCCAGCCACATAATAATCAAACCACTAAACATACAGAATAAAGAAAGAATGTTAAGGGCAGCAAAGGAAAAAAACCAAGTGATTTATAAAGGCAANCCCATCAGAATAACACCCAGCTTCTCAATGGAGANCCTGAAAGCCAGAAGGTCCTGGACAGATGTTATGCAGACACTAAGAGACCACGAATGTCAGCCCAGATTACTATACACAGCAAAACTTTCGTTCACCATAGATGGAGTACACAAAATATTCCAAGACAAAACCAGATTTAAACAATACCTATGCACAAATCCAGCCCTACAGAAAGCACTAGATGGAAAACTACAACCTAAGGAAGTGAGACGTACCCATAAAAACACAGGCAAAAGACAATCCCATACCAGCAAATCCCAAGGAAGGGAAATACACACAAACTACCATCAAAAANTTAACAGGAATTATAAATCACTGGTCATTAATATCCCTGAATATCCATGAATTCAATTTGTCTATGAAAAGACACAGGCTAACAGAATGGATATGAAAACAGGATCCATCCTTCTGCTGCATACAAGAAACACATCTTAACTTCAAAGACAGATACTACCTCATAGTANAAGGTTGGGAAAAGACTTTCCAATCAAATGGACTTAAGAAGCAAGCTGGTGTAGCTATTCTAATATCTAACAAAATAGACTTCAAACTAAAATCAATCAAAAGAGATCAGGAAGAACATTACATATTCATTATAGGAAAAAATCCATCAAGATGAAGTCTCAATTCTGAACATTTATGCTCCAAATACAAGGGCACCCACATTTGTAAAAGAAACATTACTAAAGCTTAAGTCACATGTCAAATCCCACACACTAATAGTGGGAGACTTCAACACCCCACTCTCACCAATAGAAAGGCCTGCAAGACAGAAACTTAACAGAGAAATAAGAGATCTAACAGATGTTATGACTCAAATGGACTTAATAGATACCTACAGAACATTCTACCCTAACACAAAAGAATATAAATTCCTCTCAGCACTCCATGGAACCTTCTCTAAAATTGACCATATACTCAGTCACAAAGCAAATCTCAATAGATAGAAAAAAATCCGAATAACCTCCTGTATTTTATCGGACCACTCATGGCTTAAAGTTAGAATTCAAAAACAACACAAATTACAGAAAGACTATGAACTCATGGAAACTGAATAATGCTTAGCTGAATCACCACTGGGTCAAGGAAGAAATAAAGAAAGAAATTGAAGACTTTCTAGAATTCATTGAAAATGACTGTACAACATACCCAAACTTATGGTACACAATGAAAGCAGTGTTGAGAGGAAAATTCATAGAACTAAATGCCCACATAAAGAAGTTGGAGAAATTTCACACTAGCGAGTTAACAGCACACCTTAAAGCTCTACAACAAAAAGAAGCAAATTCACCCGGGAGGAATAGATGCCAGGAATCAATGAAATCAATAAAATGGAAACAAAGAGAACAATACAAAGAATCAATGAAACAGAGAGTTAGTTCTTTGTAGGGGAAAGTTTTGTCTGGGTCCCACCAGGTCCCGCCAGGCCCCGAGTTCCCAAAGTTGCATATAAAATAATTACTCAGAGGCTTATATTAATTATAACTGCTTGGTCATTAGATCAGGCTTATTACTGACTCGCTCTTACACTTAAATTAACTTATTTCTATTAGTCTATTTTTTGCCACGTGTTCTGTGGCTTTACTGGTCTGCTGGCATGTTGCTCCTTCAGCAGTGGCTGGTGTTTCCTGCCTTAGCCTTCCTCTTCTCAGAATTCTCCTCGTCTGCTTGTACCACCTATACTTCCTGCCTGGCTACTGGCTAATCAGCATTTTATTTATCAACCAATCAGAGCAACACATTCACAGCATACAGAATGATATCCCCATCAGTTCTTTGAGAAAATCAGCAAGATAGACAAACACTTATCCAAACTAACCAAAAGGCAGAGAGAAAACATCCAAATTAACAAAATCAGAAATGAAAAGGGAGACATAACAATAGACAATGTGGAAATCCAGAGAATCATCAGGTCATACTTCAAAAACCTGTACTCCACAAAATTGGAAAATGTAAAGCAAATGGACAAACCACATACCAAAATTAAATCAGGACCAGATAAACAATTTAAATAGACCTATAACTCCTAAGAAAATAGAAACAGTCATTAAAAGTCTCCCAACCAAAAAAAGCCCAGGGCCAGGTGGTTTGAGCACAGAATTCTACCAAAATTTCAAAGAAGAGCTAATACCAATACTTTTCAAACTNTCTGCTCAATAGAAACAGAAGGAACACTGCCAAACTCTTTTTAGGAGGCTACAGTTACCCTGATACCCAAACCACACAAAGATGCAACAAAGAAAGAGAATTACAGACCAATATCCCTCATGAACATTGATGCAAAAATACTCAATAAAATACTGGCAAACCAAATCCAAGAACACATCAAAAAAATCATCCACTATGATCAAGTAGGCTTCATCCCAGGGAGGCAAGGGTAGTTCAACATACCAAAATCTGTCAATATAATACACCATATAAACAAACTGAAAGAAAAAATAAAACACATGATCATCTCATTAGAAGCTGAAAAAGCCTTTGACAAAATTCAACACCCCTTCATGATGAAGGTCTTGCAGAGATCAGGAATACAAGGAACGTACCTAAACATAGTAAAAGCAATTTTCAGCAAGTTTACAGCCAACTTCAAATTAAATGGACAGAAACTCAAAGCAATTTCACTAAAATCAGGACAAGGCTGTCCACTCTCCCCATATCTATTCAATATAGTACTTGAAGTTCTAGCTAGAGCAATAAGGCAACAAAAGGAGATCAAAGGGATATAAATTGGAAGGGAAGAAGTCAAATTTTCACTATTTGCAGATGATATGATAGTATACATAAGTGACCCCAATTCTACCAGGGCACTCCTACAGCTGATAAACACCTTCAGCAATATGACGGGATACAAGACTAACTAAAAAAAATTAGTAGCTGTCCTATATGCAAATGATAAATGGTCTGAGAAAGAAATCAGAGAAACATCACTCTTCACAATAGCCACAAGTAATATAAAACACCTTGGGATAACTCTGTCTAAGCAAATGAAAGACCTGTATGACAAGAACTTTAAGTCTTTGAAGAAAGAAATTGAAGAAGATATCAGAAAATGGAAAGATATCCCATGCTCATAGATAGGTAGAATCAACATAATAAAAATGGCAATCTTACCAAAAGCAATCTAGAGATTCAATACAATCCCCATCAAAATCTCAACACAATTCTATACAAACCTTGAAAGAATAATATTCAACTTCCTATGGAAGAACAAAAAACCCAGGATAGCTAAGACAATCCTGTACAATAAAGCAACCTCTAGAGGCATCACCATCCCTGACCTCAAGCTTTACTATAGAGCTATAGGAATAAAAATAACTTGGTATTGGCAAAAAAAACAGACATATGGATCAATGGAATAGAATTGAAGACTGTGACATTAATCTGAATACCTATAAATACCTGATTTTTGACAAAGAAGCCAAGACTGTACAATGGAAAAAAGAAAGCATCTTCAACAAATGATGCTGGCATAACTGGATGTCAACATGTAGAAGGTTGCAAATAGATCCATATCTATCACCATGCACAAAACTCAAGTCCAAGTGGATCAATGACCTCAACATAAATCCAGTTATACTGAACCTGATAGAAGAGAAAGTAGGAAGTAACTTTGAGCACATTGGCACAGGAAACCACTTCTTAAATAAAACACCAGTTAAACAGACACTGAGAGCAACAATTAATAAATGGGACCTTCTGAAACTGAGAAGCTTCTATAAGGCAAAGGACATGGCAAATAAGACAAAAGGACAGCCTAAAGAATGGGAAAAGATCTTCTGCCAGTATCTATCGCCATGGGCACTCTGGGCATAGACAGAACCAGTCCATCTGGTCTCTCCCTGGGGCTGAGAGGGATGGTGAATGTTGCGGCCCAGCCCCCAATCCCCCAGGGTTAAACACACTGGACCCGGAGTCTGTCAAAGCAGAAACTCTTTTTATTCAATCAGGCATTGGGTTATAAAGGGTAGGGTGAAGGGGAAGGGGTCTTGGGGTGACGTGGGATGGGGTAAGGGTAGAGGGCCAATGAGATTTCTCCACAATAGTGGTAGCTAGGTAGAGGCAGTCTTGGTGGTCAGGTTGTGCTGAGTCACTCCTAGGTGGGAGTCGTGGTCCAGAGACAGGTCACCAAACTGGAGTCAGGCTCAGGAAGTTACACTGGGCCTCACAGACCCCACAATACTCGAGTTAGGATCAGGAAGTTACACTGGGCCTCACGCCCAGGCCTTATGAGGCCCAGCAATCTTCACCAAGCCCACATCTGGCAGAGGGATGACCTCCAAAATACATAAAGAACTCACAAAAGTAGACCTTAAAATACCAAACAATCCAATTAAAAAATGGACTACAGAGCTAAACAGAGAGTTCTCAACAGAAGAATCTCAAACGGCCCAAAGACATTTAAAGAATTGCTCAACATCCTTAGTCATCAGGGAGATGCAAATCAAAATGACTCTGAGATACCATCTTACACTTGTCAGAATGGCTAAGNTAAAAAACACTGAGGACTGCTTATGTGGGAGAGGATGTGGAACAAGGGGAACACTTCTCCACTGTTGGTGGGAGTGCAAACTTATATAGCCACTTTGGAAATCAGTATGGCAGTTTCTTAGAAAATTGGGAATCAATCTACCTCAAGACTCAAAGATACCACTCGAGCATATACCCAAGGAACGCTTGATCATACCACAAGGACACTCACTCAACTATGTTCATAGCAGTATTATTCACAATAGCCAGAACCTGGAAACAACCTAGATGCCCCTCAAGCAAAAATGGATTAAGAAAATNTGGTACATATACACAATGGAGTACTACTCAGCAGTAAAAAAGAGTGACATCATGAAATTTTCAGGCAAATGGATGGAATTAAAAAATAACATCCTGAGTGATGTAACCCAGACTCAAAGAAAGACAAACATTGTATGTACTTACTCATAAGCAGATACTAATGTAAAACAAAGGATAACCAGATGACAACCTACAGCTCCAAAGAAGCTAGGTAACAAGGAGGACCCTAAGAGGGATGCATGGATCACCTTGGGAAGGTGAAATAGATGAGATCTCCTGAGTAAACTATGGGTGAGAGGGGGCAATACAGGGTACAGGATAGGGGATCAGAACATAAGGGAATGGGATGGTTAAGCTAGAACAAAGACAGAGTGGGAGAGCAATGAAAGAGATATCTTGATAGAGGGAGACACCATGGGGATAGGGAGAAATCTGGTGCTGGGGAAGGTCCCAGTAATCTGCAAGGATGACCGCAGCTAAGACTACTAGCAATAGTGGAGAGGGTGCCTGAGCTGGCCTCCCCAGTGATCAGACATCCTAGAGCCTTCATCCAGTAACTGATGGAAACAGATGTAGAAATCCACAGCCAAGCACCAGGCTGAGCTTCAGAAGTCCAGTTGAAGGGAGGGAAGAAGGATTCTTTGAGCAAGGGGCATCAAGATCACGATGGGGAAACTTACAGACACAACCNAACTATGGTAGTGGGAAATCATGGATTTTAGACCAACAGCTGTGGAGCTTGCATGGGACTGGAGTAGTCTCTCTGCATAAGTGAGATAGTTGTGTAGATTGGTCTGTTTAAAGGGCCCCTGCCAGTGGGAATAGGGTCTATCCCTGGTGCAAAGACTGACTTTTTGGAGCACATTACCTATGGTGGGACACTTTGCACAGCCTTGATTCAGGGGTAGGGCTCGTACCTGCCTCAGCTGAATGTAACAGGCTTTGCTGACTCTCCATGGGAGGGCTTACTTTTTGGAGGAGGGGATGGGGAGTGGGGGTGGGCTGGAGGGGAAGGCTTGTGGTGAGCAGGAGGAGGGATGAGAGAGGACTCTGTGGTTGTTATGTAAAATGAATAAAAAATTTCTTAATAAAAACGTTATCAAACATTATCTCCCATTTATTCTTCTAAAATCTCACTTGTCTTTGATAAAATAATTTGTCTTCCTATGGAAGCCTTTCCTTCCCTCTCCTTTTTTCTTACTCTCAGATGGATATGCCCCAACCTTAAGTTATTTATTCATTTCTAAGTATTCCTGCACATGGTACATCATACACATTTTCTCCAGTTATGCTGCAATTTTTTCCTAGTTTAATTTACAGCTATCCTCCCAACTCCTGTTGTGTCATTTTGAAGTAGGCATAGTGGAGTGGGGTGTGGGAGAAACAACCAGCAAACATCAATAAAGTATGATCCTTGCCCTTTAAGAGCAAATAGGATGTTTTTAGTGGTGAAAGCTGTTCTTTGCACTATTTCAAAGACTGTTCCTTCAAATCCTATTTGAAGTTCATTTTCCCTCTTTCTTCACCCCCTCATTCCCTTTTACTCTTCTTCCACTTCTCTTTCCCTTTTCTTTCTTCTTCCTTTAACAAGAGATTTATTTTTATTTTGTTTTGTCTATATGAGTGCTTTGCCTTTCATGTTTATATGTGCTTGCTGGAGGAAGTCAGAAGAAGGTGTGGGATCCTTGGAACCCAGGATGGGTGTAAGCAACCATGCAGGTTCTTGGAACCAAATACAAATTCTCTGATAAAGCCAAGGGCTCTTAATCTCTTAAGCATTGCTCCAGCCCTCTTTCTTTCTTTCTTTCTTTCTTTCTTTCTTTCTTTCTTTCTTTCTTTCTTTCTTTCTTTCTTTCTTTCTTTCTTTCTTTCTTTCTTTCTTTCTTTC
>LZPO01097335.1:17833-37924 GCA_001675575.1 Neotoma lepida | reverse complement strand
TTTTTCAGGCAATGTCTTGCTATATAACTCAGGCTGACCTTGAACTTAAAATCCTCCCAATTCTGCCTTCAGTGTAATGAGATTAGAGTATGCACCACCACACCTGCACTTTGTTGAGGATCTTAAATGGTTTATTGAATTGAAACTGAGGTAGAAGGTATAAGGCCAAGAGGGAGGGATAAGATGTTAGATCAAACAGTAGTAGAAAGAATAGTGCAGACCTGTGTGAGCCACAAGCACTCCAAGAATGCAGAAAGCCCAGAAATTTTGTTTTAATCTTCTCCCAATTGAGGAAAGGATTTGGTTTATGTTAGTGAAGATGCTGCCTGTAGTCCAGATTAACTGTATTTGGAGATGTGTTGGGGACACAGACAGAAAGTATTGTTAACAACCTTGCTAGGATTTATGTACCTACTGAAGGGGGAGAAAATCTGTTTCCCTTTACTGACATCAAACTTTAAGACCATGCTCATACCTCACTCACTGTGGTGCTTAATCTTGACTGTCAACTTGCTTAGCTTGAGAGGTTCCCAGGAGATTTATGAAGCACACTTTGGGTGTTTTTCCAGAGACAACAAGGATCTTAAGTGGTATGGTATAATCAATAGTTTAATCCACTGATATATNCAGAATGTAAATACTGGAGGTCGTGGGACTGTGGAAGATTAAGACATGGTTGAAAGAAGGAGGTCTGTGGGGATACGCCTTTGAAGGGTGTTTCTTGCTCTAGCCCTTGCCTCATCTNGGCTTCCTGTCTGCTGTGAGGTAAATAGCTCTGCTTTCTCATGTCTGCCTATGGTGTTTCGCTTTACTGCTGGTCTCAAAACAACACAGCCAGATGATCTGACCATGGACTGAAGTCTTTCACACTAAAGGCCAAAATAAACACTTCCTACATAAAAATTGTTTCTCTCAGAAATTCTGTGCAGCATGGAAACATCTAGCACATTCCATATTTTCCATTAGCNAACCTTTGCCTTCCTGAACACTCAGCTGAATGCTATGTACTTGCATTTACATGAGCCTGACAATAAACAAGAGAACCTCAAGGCTGTTACTGCCCACTGTATGTATCAGGAATTGCATTTATGTGGTGACAAGGAAGAGCCCAAGAAAATCATGATCTTTGAGGATTTACAGAGCAGGTCTTGTGAGGGTGATTAGGATCAGTGGTATGTCATTTGGCCATAAACCTTCACCTGTGAGAAGGTGTCTCCCCAGTTTATGATTACACATCCACACACCTCCTTTATAAACCACCCCTAATTCAGCCTTCTTTCAGCAGATAGCCCTTTAGGATAAGATCCTGCCTCACAATAAAGTTCTTTCTAACCACCATCATAACATTATTATCCTAGATTTAGTACCTTCAGCCCATAAATCAAACTAAGATTGACATGTGGGGGTAGAAGTCTTAATATATATGTATGCATAGGAATTCATGATGGAATAATTGTGCCTCGAGGAGGCAACAGATGATTCAATCTATATACCATAGATTCAGTGAAAAAATAGATGGTTTTGAGCTTCTGTGCAGGGGATGACAAGTTATGGAATGGTGAAGAGAGGAAGTATCTGGTGAGTAGGGTTTGTCTTCTTATGCAGATAACAGCATCTGAGATGATGAGAGTTATCTGTCAGTGTGACTCTCTCCTGCTAAGGAGGCACTTACATGTTTAAATTTCATTTATGGATGCTTTATAAAAGGGAAAGAATTTTATTTAGTTTTAGGCAGTCAGAGAGATGTAAAGTGCTTTTCCAGTATCTGTTCACTCTCAATTTCCTGTAGCTCAAAATAATTCTTTTACTAAAGTGGCATATTTTGGGGTAGCATATTTCCCAAAATATCTATATTTAAGCTAGAACATTATTTCAAATGATCATGCCTTTCTCTGACTAGTTGGTTGGACTGGGCAGAAGACTCTAGGGCATCAGGGGAAAGGTCATTATTGTTTCTTTAGCTCCTGGTTGCTCTAAAATGTCTCCTCTAGAAAACTGCCTCTGCTGTGTTGTTGATTCAATTTCAAACGTACTTCCACTGGGAGTTCATTAGACTCAGTTGTCTCCAGCACTTTCAGCTTCTTTTGTGTGTGGGTTTCAATGGTCAGCATGAGAGAAACTCTCTAAGTCACCTATAAAATGGTGGAGCCCATCCTTTTAGCAGCTATTTCAATGGCCTTGTGTTTTGTTGAGCAGTTTCATTCTTTTTCTTTAGTGTAGTAAGGCATAGGGGAAATGGGTCTTTGAATGAAACTGAAGCAAATTTACAAATATTTTAGAAGCTACAAAAGAATGGTAATAGATTGAGAAAGGAGATTCCAATCAACAGAAATTAGTATCTTAGGTAAAAAATGTTATTTCCCCTCTCCCTTCATTTACACATTGACATGTACACTATAGGATTCAACTCATACAACAAGAGTCAGCACAAGGCTTTATTCTGACCAATACAAGCCTTGCTCAGAGTAGATAATACCTTAATGGATGAGAAAGGAGTAAAGTTTTTTTGTGTGTAGATACTGTGTCCTATTTATCTCCATGCTCCCTGAAATGATGGCTCCAGATACTTGTACATAGTAGATGATAGATACAGGTTTACCAAATGAATTATTGCAGAGAGCTGAATCTACTGGATTTGACATGTGCTCTTAATCTTTTNATGTTATTGTCAAGGACAGCCCTGGTCTCCTAGAGGAAATGTGTATTTGTTCTTATTTTTAGCTATATTCTTAAAGTGATGTGCATAGTTNTTTAATCAACATGGCATCAGATCCAAGGGCATAGTTTATTTACATTCTCATTTATTTAAATTAGACTTAAAGAATGCTTACTCAGCTACTCCATTATTAATAAATGACTAATACATCCAGGGAAGAAATGTAGGGATGGCTAGTTCTGAGCAGGTAGAATTCTAACATTTTTTATGAATATCTTAAATAAAAATTATAGGGCTTAAGGAGATTGTTTAGTGGATAAATTGATTGTTATGTAAGTGTTAGGACCAGAGCTAGGATCCCAAGAACCCATATAAAAGCTGAGAAGTGTGACAGTTACCTATAATCCTAGNACTTGGAAGGCAGAGACACAGCATCCCCAGGCAGGCTTCAGGGAGTGACCCTNCCTCAGAGAATAAAAAGGAGAAAAATCAAGGAAGGTACTTAACATTCATCAATTTTGGACCGCACATGCACATGCACACATGCATGTACAAAATGGACAAGTGTAAATTTTAAAATAATAATAAATTATAGAAGGCTACTGTTTAGACTCTGTTCCTATAGAGACCCCCATAGAGCAGGCTAAAAATTCAAATGGAGCTTCTCACTCTGACTTTCCATGACACCAAGTAGCAACTAAGCTATTCATCTGACCTTCTGAGAAGTGAGTATTAGATAANAGCTAAGCTTCAAATAGGGCAGTTTCAATTGACATGATAATGAAGAGTTTTTGTTGTTGTTTGTTTGTTGGGTTTTGCTCTGAGCCTAAATATTCACTCATAGAAAAGAAATCTGAAGTAGCCTGATATTAACCTGTCAATTATTTTTCTAGTGTTCTGACTCATTGTCTCTACCTCACAGTCTTCCTCCCACCCCGTAACTGTTCTCTGTCTATAAAACTAACCACATCTATTCAGCNCATTGGCATAACTGGCTGAGTCTGTAACAGAAGTCTATTTGGAACAATGCTTTCCTTCTGTTCTCTTCCTTTTGCCTTCTGCCTCTNNAGGCTACATGATAGGGTCTTCAAGGGAAAGAAAACTTCTGCATTAGCTGCTTTTCTGTTGCTGTGATGAAACACCATGACCAATGCAACTTACAAAAGAAAGAGTTTGTTTGGGCTCATGGCTTAGAGGTGTAAGAGTCCATCATGGTAGGGAAGCATAGCAGTGTTGTGGACTATGCTCATTGTTAATAAAAAAAAACTGATTGGCCAATAGCAGGGCAAGAAGAGATTGGGTGAGACATCCTGATGCAGAGAAAATGATGGGAGAAAGAAGGGTGGAGTCAGGAGAGTCANGAGAAACACCAACCAGGCACGGAGCACAGAACATGTAGAAAATGAGATAACAAGCCATGAGTTATGTGGCAAAGTATAAATAGAAATGGGTTAATTTAAGTGTAAGAATTACCTAGCAACAAACTCCTATCGACTGAGCACTTATAATTAATGTAAGCCTCTGAGTGATTATTTGGATCCAGGCAGTTGGGACAGGAAATGTCTATTTACATAACAGCAAGCTCCAAGCAGGTCAGCAGGATGCTGAGAGCTTGGACCTTAACTGTAAAAATGAAGCAGAAACAGCAAACTCAATGTAGGGTTTAGGGTGAGGTTAAGGATGAGGTCTTCAGCTCTCAAAGCCTATGGCAGTGACTTACTTCCTTCAGCAAGACTACACCTATTAATCCTCCCCAAACAGTGCCACAAACTAGAAACCAAGTATTCAAAAGTCCTAGACTATGGGGAGCATTCTCATTCAAATCACCACAACTTCTCTTTAAAACTTGAAGAAAGGCTTCATGAAAAATGCCTTCTCACCTTCCAGCCCATCAACATTTGAAGCAGGTGGGAGACCTGACCCTGAGGTCAGAAGGGCAGGGGAGCTGCAACACTCAGGAGAGCAGGTCCTGCACCTCACCTGTTCAGCATAATAGAGCCAACCCCATCGGCAAAGGTGTGAGTGAGCCAGTCCTGATATTATGAGAATGGAAGAGTTGTCCCTATTACTAAGTGTCATGTGGCAGCATGAACAAGAGAGAGATGCCTCCCATCAACATCAAAGCATGTGGGAGAGCTGCCCTGAGGTTATAAGACCAGGAGATCTAGTCCTGCCCCTTCTCTTCTGCAGCACTCAGGAGAGTGGCCCCTACACCATACCTGGGCAATACAGTAGAGCTGGCCCTGAAGGTGTAGATATGGGAGAACCAACCCTGGGAACATNAAAGCAGGAGAACTGACCCCCACCTGCCACCACCCCCACCCCTTGCTCATCGATGAAAAGTGTGAATTCACCAAGGCAATAGAGGAAAGGACAAGGGAGAGCTTGTGGGCTGACCAACCCTGCAACTACCCAGACCCAGGACCAGGGTTATGAGTTAGCCCACTCCAATATCCACCCCACCTATGATCTGTTGGAGCACATGAAGGGGCCAGTCCTGCAGACTCAATGCTGCAGGATCTCCATGACACAGGGCAATAGGATATTGAAGAGTAAGAGGACCAGGCAAATACGACAGGCNCCTAATAAATCAGTTAAGAACTGGGCAGTTCCTGCCTCTCGAAATGAGGGGAGCTGCATGTAGCTTGAGCCAAAATCCCTCCTCCCCACAGGTAATAACCAAATAAGGACAAAGCCTAGGACTTGTCCAGACTTTCCTAAGAATGGAAAAGCTATAGCCTTAGCCCACCTCTGCTAGTCCTAACCAATTAGAAATGTACTAATATGATTGCCACTTACATAAGCCAATCCTAGGTAGAATGATCACACTACTTTTAAAATTCCTTTAGCTGTATGTAAAAGAGCCTGAAAGCTTTTCTTGGGGGTTACCATTTTTGCCTTTGAGTCCCCAGCATGCTGGTACCTTTATTCTCGAGATAGTAAATGCTCTTGCTGATTTCATCATGTCTGGTGGTCTTTTATGGGACTTCTCATGGATCTTAACAAAGATGAGTTCCAGTGAGGGCCCAGCATCAATAGTGTAGCAGAAACCAGAGGCCTTGAACCAGACCAATGACTCTTTGCAATGAACATTTGCAAGTAAAGATATATGGGTAAAAGGGTTTACTGTGTGAATCAACTGTGTCACAATACAGCTTTCATGATGAGATTGATATTTTAAACCCTTAAATTTTATTTTATTTTTGTTTTGGGGGGTTGCAAGGGCAGAGGGAAGATTCAATGGGAAGGGGAAATGAATGGGATCAAGATGCATGATGTGAAAGACACAAACCATAAATAAAAAGAAAGTTAAAAAAAGAGGGATAGTGTGGGGCCAGGCATGGTGGTAAGAGGCAGAGGCAGATGGATCTCTGTGAGTTCAAGGCCAGCATAGTCTACAGGGCAAGTTCCAGGACAGCCAGAGCTACACAAAGAAACCATATATTAGAGAGAGAGAGAGAGAGAGAGAGAGAGAGAGAGAGAGAGAGAGAGAGAGAGAGAGAGAGAGAGAGAGAGAGAGACTGACAGACTGACAGACAGACNGACTGACAGACAGACAGACAGACAGAGGCGTGCTGGCTAGTTTTATATTAACTTGACACAAACTAGAGTCATCTGAGAAGAATTCTAATTGAGAAAATGCCTTTATAAGATGAGATTGTAGGCATACCTGTAAGCATTTTCTTAGTGATTGATGTGTGATAGCCCAGCTTATTTTGTCACCCCTGCGATGGTGCTATAAGAAAGCATGCTGAGCAAGCCATGGGGAGACAGCCAGTAAGCTGCCCCTCTCCACAGTCTCTGCACCAGCTCCTACCTCCAGGTCCCTGCCCTTCTTGCATTTCTGCTCTTACTTCTTTCTGTGGTGAACTGTGATGTAGAAGTGTAAGCAAAATATACCCTTTCCTCTCCAACTTGCTTTTGGCCATGGTGTTCATCACAGCAATAGAAAGCCTAGGACAGATAGTTAAAATTAAAAGTAGGAAAAGTAGCAGCCGTGGAGAACATGATGTGGGAGAAACCCAGAAGAAAAGGAAAATACCTGGCGTTTTAGAGGGGTTGCATGGAGGAGTCAGGCACTGAATAGGGCTATAAGAGGTGTTGTGATTTATGGTGGGAGATGAGGTCACACCACACTACAGAACTCACATTGAGGGTTTATTGTGGGGGGTGGGAGGAAGAGGCACAGAGGCTAGCCTCTAGGGAGAGAAGTGGCAGAGAAAAGGGACAGGAGGCAGCCAGGGCCTGCCTTCTATAAGGGGATNCACTGCATTACACAGGGACTATGTAGTGACATAGAGGCCATAGGACCCTGAGCTGGCCAGCATACCCACCTGAATACTGACAAGTACATGCACACAGGGAGTGCTCCTAGTGGCTGCAGCTGAGGACCCTGAATGCCTGAATGCTAACACTCTTCCTCCCTTTTGTTTATTATAAAAAGATGAGGAATTGGAAAGGGGTAGCAGGTGAGGTGGGAATGAGGACGCCAAGTTCTAGTGACTGCTTCCTGCTGATCTGGGGCATGTTGGTCATCTTTGGGAGACCTGAGGAAGNTGGGGTGCTGGACATATCCTGGGATAGCTGGCTGTTTCACTTCACTGTTCTGGATCTGTGGAACTGTTCNGCACTCCTTGGACCTGGTAAGATGCTGTTTGAGGTGGATCCAAGTCAACTCCCTGGAGCTTATAAGAATTTTGAGCTTACAAAAAGAGATAAGTTTTGGACACATTAGAAAGCAAACAAAGGGAATTTAAAACCCCAAGCTTGTGGCTGTGATAATATAATGTAATTGGTAGTACTCTGCCAGAGCTAGATTAATAACATCAGAATTCCATCTGTTAATGTTAAGGTTATGGACAGTAACAGCAAGAGAGAGGAATCTGAAACNTGTTTCATTTTTTTATATGCCTCAAATCACTTTCTCCTTATCACCACATGAGCTTTCCTATCTTCACATAAACACACCTTGAAGCACTTTGTCCTTTCCCATAACAGTAGTATCACTCTGACACCCTCTTTCTAGCTGATTTCCAGGAGATATAGGTGTTTGATTACTGAGGGCAGTCAATAGTTAAAAAGTTACATTGAAATCTGTTCTTTGAGTCTCCTTTTGAGTCTAGGGGGTGTGGATATCTTTGAGGTACTGTTATTTCTTACCACCTAGGCACATTTGATAGTCTTTACACCTCTAGCTCTGTGACTAATGGTTGGTAGTCCTGTAACAATAGCTAATTATTTGTTCAATTAGAGATTTTTGAATGTGTCATTGGAGATAAACAGAGAAGAAATTGATGAAGCAGGGTGTGATTAGTAGAGACAAGAGAAAGAGGACTGGGGTCAGGAAGGAAAGCATCTACTTCCATGTGGGGTTCTCAATCCAGTAGAGTTGAGTATGGCTGTGGGGTCGAGCCTCATTCTTCTGGAATTGGGGACAAGGCAGTTGATCTTGGTGCCCTCTGAAACTTAAGGGAGCAGGGTCATCTTGGAATTGATGCATATAAAGAAAAATTATCTTGAGGTAGGAAAGTAAAGGGCTTGAAGTGGGATAAGTGAATCCAATGAGAGAGGGTCTCAAGCTTAGTGGGGTTACAAGAAAAAGGGGCCCTGTTATTTAGGGGGAAGGGTGAGGGGTGTTGATCTGGAGGAGAGGGAAGTATCTGATCCCCAATGCTGATTGAGGATAGACAAGGGTTGGACCATAGTCAGGTTAGGGAGTGGTGAGTAAAGTTCCATAGGGGAGGGAGAGAGAGAGAGAGAGAGAGAGAGAAGAGATGACAGAGTAAGGGAGTGAGTAGGTGATCAGGGAGAGGTGAGGGTTTGGGTGAGAGACCAGGAATTAGAACTGGCCACCCATACATGAGCTCAAATGGAAAGATGGAAAGGGGTCCCTTAGGGAGAGCCCGGAATCTGAAAAGAGCCAGAGGCAGGAGCTTTACCCAATCCTGTGACATTTTAACAAGGGTGTTTTTTAAGGAGTGATTAGTTTGCTCTATCTTTCCTGAGGACTGGGGATGGTTATGGGATATGAAAATACCAAGGAATGCTGAGGGCTTTAGATGAGGTTTGGGAAATCTGGGAGGTGAATTCAGGACCATTATCTGACTGGAGGGAGGTGGGGATTTCAAATTGGGGAATGATCTCCCAGAGAAGGTCAGAGACTGTCTGAGCCCTTTTGTTAGTGATTGGGAATTCCTCCACCCAGCCTGAAAATGTGTCCACTAAGACCAAGGGATATTTAACTCATCTGATTGTGGGCGTGTGAGTAAAGTCAAGTTGCCAATCAGTCCTTGGGAGGGATCTTCTGGCCTGGTGGGTAGGAAAAGGAGGGCTGTGGTGTCTGAAATTGGGGTCTGACATTTGACAGATTTTACTGGAGGCAGTAATAGTTCTTAAGAAATGCAAGTCCTCAGGGGTGGGCTGCAGGTGGGCCTTGACAAAGCAAGACAGAGCTTGACTATTAGGATGAAAGAGCTGGTGTAGATAGGACAGAATTTGTTGAGTGTTAGGACATGACAGTGGGGATATGGGTTGTAGTGTGAGATTTCCCTGCAGTGGGTGAAGTGAGTCTAGGCCTAGGAAGGCTGAAGCTCTAGCTGCCTCATCAGCTCTGTTATTTCCCTTAGAGATGATGGAGTCATTGGTTTGGTGAGACTGGTAGTGAATAATCCTTATAGCTGTGGGGAGATGGTAGGCTTTTAGCATGGCCATATTTGACCTGAGTTAGTTATGGACCCTTCTTTTGTTGTAAGTAGCTTGCACTCCTTCCAGATGGCAGAGTGGGACATGAGGATATGAAAACATATTAGTCNGTGTAAACGTTTAGGGATTGTCCTTGTGACAATTGGAAGGCATGGGTGAGAGCTATTAGTTCATCCTGGTGGTGCGGTTAGTGTTGTGGGCAGGGAGTGCCTGTGCCTTACCACCTCAGTATCTGATACTATGGCATAACATGCTTTTCAGGCCCCATCATGTACAAAAGAGCTGCCATCTGTGTACCAGGGAGAGATGGCCTGAGGCAATGTGCCCTCCTGTATGTGTGAGGGGTGGGTCAGTAATTCCTCTAGAATTTCAATGCAATAATGAGATGGGGAGGGGGTCAATGTTTGGTCAAGGAAGAAGATTTGAGATATTGAGAAATAGACATGACTGGAAAGTAAGTGTGGCATCTTCTACTAGTGCCATGTGGAAAGTAAGAACCCAGGAAGGAGAAAGAGTTTGTGAGTCTTTATAAATCAAGAGACAGAATGAATTGTGAGAGGAGAAGATAGTGGTGAGTGACCCAAAGGTTTGTTTTTTTGATTCATGAATTAGAAGCTCAGCAGCTGCAAAAGCACATATGCAAGGTGTCCATCCCTGGGTGGTAAAGAAAGGTCCCAGTTGGTGGTCTAGTACCCCAATGGCATATCCCTCTTTTTCTGTTACATAGAGGGAGAAGGGATGGGAGATAGAGTGCTGGGGCCTGGAGGAGAGCCTGTTGGAGCTTCTGAAAGGGCTTAGTAATTGGAGTAAGAAGGAGTTCATGTGGGGGCCAAGAGCTGCCTCATATAAGGGACAGGCAAGGAAAGAAAAAAGAGGGATCCAGGAATGTAAGAAGCTAGCTATTCCTAGGAATGATAAAACCTCCTGTTTATTGGAGGGGACTGCAAGAAACTGGATTAGGTGTTTTCTATCCAAGGTAATGGCTTTATGGAATAGGGTAATGGTTATTCCCCAGTAGGTGACCTGAGGAGTGGACAGTTGGACCTTGGAAAGTGAGACTCTATAGCTCTGGCTGGACATGAAATTTAGAAGAGCAGAGGCATTAGTTTGGCTAATTTGTAGGGATAGACTACAAAGGAGAATGTCATGAACATACCATATGAGTTTAGATTAGGGGGAGAGATAAACAGAGTAGATCAGAAGCTAGGGCCTGGCCAAATAGGTGTGGACTGTCCCAGAAACCCTGGTGAGCTGGGTAGAGAGGTGGGTGTCAGGGTCAGTCCACGTGAAAGCAAAGATGTTTTGAGACTGAGTGCCTAGATAGAGAAGAAAGCATCCTTGAGAAATAGATGAGCATCCAGAACTGAGAAATGGGAGGTTCCTGAGGGGATAGTGGAAAGGAGTGTGTAAGGGTTAGGCACAACTAGATAGAGAGGGACCACTACAGAATTAATGAGCTGGAGGTCTTGAACCAGGTGGTAGGTCTCATTGGGCTTCTTAACTGCAAGTATGGGGGTGTTAAAAGGAGAAGATGTGGGATGACCTCCTTAGGAAGTCGGAGATGATAGGTTTAAGTCTCTTGAGGCTCTGGAGTGAGAGTGGATACTGGGCTTGGGTAATATAGTGATAATGAGGGAATGGTTCTAGCAACAGAGGGTTTTTTCGTATCCTAGACTTGAGGGTCCACCTGGGAGGCTGGCAGAGGAAATGACATGTTTGAACCAGTAGAGTGATCCCTTCCCAGTAAGGGGACAGAACAAGTTGGCACTACGAGAAATGAATGAGTGAGAGGAATACCCCTGAAAGTGTAATGGGATCTGGTGAAGTAGGTAAGGCTGTCCCCCTACCCTGAGAATAGGGAGATGAGAAGGAGAGATGGGTCTTGAAAACTCCCTCAGGACTGAGTAAGTGGCCTCAATGTCCAGGAGGAAGAAGATTAACTGTCCTGATACCATGATGACTTCTTGGGATTCCCTGTCAGAGATGACAGGCCAAGGGACCCAGGGTCCCTTTAGTCATCCATTGTCAGGCCTAAAAGGTTGGCTGGAGGGTGATCTGTATCTGCTGTCCCCATTCCATGAGGAGCACAGAGGGAGGCAGTCAACATCCAATGGCTCTCTTAGTGGTACCTTGGACATGGCCCGGGTGGCCTGCAGGGACTAGAGCAGGCCAGGGCCCAGTGATCTTTCTGACCACATTTGAAGCAGGGACTCAGTGGTCCTCAAGCCCCAGGGGGCAAGGGAGTCCAGGCAGTCACCAAAGCTGGTCGGATGGCCCTGGCCACCATTTGTATTTCTGTTTATGGGCTTTTTCATCTCTCCCATGGTGCACCTTAAAGGCCAGTGATAAGACTTCTGCCTGTGGGGTTAAGGGTCCTTTTTCCAGATGCTTAAGCTTGTCCCTAATATTGGGGAAACTCTTAGAAAAGAAATAGGTCATAAGGAGTTGTTTACTCTCTGAGTTTTTGGGGTCTAGATTGTTATACTGTAAGATGGCATTTGTGAGGCATTGTAGAAACTGAGATCAGTTTTCCTGTTNGTCCTGGGTGATTTCTTTGAGTTTTTCATAGTTAACTGGTTTAAGGGCTGCCTTACAGAGACCAGCCAGGAGGTAGGTTGTAAACTGACCTCTAGCTAGAATGCCCCCTGGGGTATTATAGTCCCATTGGTGGTCCTGGTCAGGGACCTCCTCAGCCCTCACCAGGTGTGCTGCATTAGTCTGGTATATTTAATTTTCATGTGTTCTAGCCTGCTCCCAAACTAACCTGCATTCCTCAGGAAGTAGGTTGTTAGCTAGAATCATATAGATATCATGGAAGGTAAGACTATACGATTAGGTGATATATTGGAATTCTTTAATGAAAGAGGTAGAGTTAGATGTATAAAACACAGTTTTTTTCTCTATTTGAGAGAGTTCACTTAATGAGAAGGGGACATGTACCTTAACCAGTCCATCCACCTGGCAACCTCTTGCAAAGGGAGAACTGTTGCTGGCTTGGGTTGGGTAGAGAGGGATGGATGGGGTCCCATAGTGGATTGAGAGCAAGTAACAGGGGGAGTGAAAGTGGGTGCTGTTATGCCCGTGGAACTAGTCCCACCCTGCAAAACCACCACAGGAACTGGCCTCCAATGCAAAAACAAAGGTTTCTTTATTTAGGTCCTGGCCAGGGACTCCATCCTAACTCCTGGTCACAGCAAGAGAAGGAGGGAGCCCCACTTATTTGTATCAAGTGGCTTATATAGAAAATTTTACAGGCAGAAGGTTACGTATGGGGGGAGGCTAGGAGTGAGGGTGAGATTACTAGTGGCTAACAGGATGCAGGGTATCTACTGTATCTACAGAGACATAAATTTTTCATTTCCTATATCCTGTTTTTCTATTTCTCTCAGCCCCACCTATCCTTTCTCCTGCCTTGCTATTAGCTATTAAAGAACTGAATGTTTTAGACAGGTGTTTTAGACAAGCACAGTAACACAGCTTCACAGAGTTAAACAAATGCATCAGATATCTGGATATCTCTGACGTCTGGTCGGATGCAGTGGGCCTGGGCCAGTATTCCTGTATATTCATGTAGTGTTGCCTCTAGATCTGGGTCAGGCAGCAAAGTAGTTGGATTTAAAGCTGTTGGAACTTGGAAAGTTATCCTGGTTGGGTTAAGCAACAAAGTCTGGTAGTGAGTCATATGTGCATTGCTTAGTCACTGGTTGGGGGGCTGTTTGAGCACCTGTTCTAGGGCATGTGGGGTAGCTATCAAGAGGTTTTGTCCCAAAGTTAGCTTATTGGCATCCTTAATCAGGAGGGCTATTGCTGCTATAATGCACAGAAACAGGGGCCACCCTGCTGTTATGGGGTCTAATTTCTTTGTCAAGTAAGCCACTGGCCGTTTCCATGGCCCTATTGTCTGGGTGAGCATTCCTTTTGCTATCCCTTTATGTTTGACCACAAACAGACAAAATGGTTTGGTGATGTCTGATAACCTGAGTGCTGGGGCTTCTAAAAGCTTTTTCTTAAGGACTTCAAAAACCCGTTGTTTCTCCTCTGTCCACATAAAATCCTGCCTTCTTTTGTGGCTTCGTATAAGGGCTTTGCCAATTGAACAAAGCCTGGGATCCATAAACAGCAGAACCCCTCAGTGCCTAAGAACTCGCTCACTCTTTTAGCAGTAGTGGGAGTGGGGATTTTTAGCACAATCTCTTTGCATGCTTCCAAGAGCCATCTTTGACCTCTCTCCAGGACATACCCTAGATACATTACCTGTTGTTTGCATATCTAGCCTTTTTAGCTGAAGATCGGTACCCCAGGTTTCCAAGAGTTCATAGTAAGCTTTCTATGCCTGCTGGTTTCTTGATTTGTGGCTGCAATCAGCAGATCATCTACACACTGTAACATACTGATGCCTGGGTTCTGGGTGCGATACTCACCCAAGTCCTCATGGAGGGCTTTATCAAAGATGGTTGGTGAGTTCTTGAACTCTTGTGGTAGCTGGGTCCAGGTCAGTTGTCCACTGACCCCAATCTCAGGGTCCTGCCACTCAAATGCGAAGAAAACCTGACTCTGGGGTGCCAAGAGTAGGCTGAAGAATGCATCTTTGAGGTCTAAAACTGTGTACCATTGCTGGTCCAGGGTTAAGGCACTGAGCAAAGTGTATGGNTTTGGCATGGTGGGGTGAAAATCTATAACCCTCTTATTTACTTCTCTTTAGTCCTGTACCAGCCGATAGTCATTAGTATGGGGCTTTTTGACTGGTAAGAGGGGTTCCAGGCAGAATGAATAGGCCTTAGAACTCCCAGTTCCAGCAACCGTCTAATGTGAAGAATTTCCTTTCTTAGCCTCCAGAGGCATTGGATATTGTCAGACTTTTACAGGGTCCATACCTGCTTTTATCTCTATATACACAGGAGGATGATGGGCTGCCAAGCCCATGCCCCGAGTCTCTGCCTATGCAAAGGGGAACTTCTGAAGCCAGATCTGCACAGATTCATCAGATTCCAGAGGCTTCTGNTGAAGCCTATATTGTTCTCCCAAGTCATGTGTCATCATAATTTGGAGTGTCCGGCCATCCTGATGATACAACTTTGCTCCCTTTTCAGAGAAGTGAATTTGTGCTTGCATTTTTGTAAGCAAGTCCCAGCCCAGGAGAGGGTATGGACATTCGGTTATTACCAGGAAAGAATGGAGTACCCATCCCATTCCTAAATCTACTGATCTTCGGATAGTCCATGAAAAAAGGCTTGGTTCCCATGGCCCCCTGAACCCACATCTTTTTATTGAATGGGAGCCTCCTGGCTCCAATATCACTGAGTTCTCAGCTCCAGTGTCCATCATGAAGTCTATCTTTTTCCCCTCTACTTTCAGGGTTATCCTGGGTTTGGGGAGGGGGGCAAACCCTGACTTCCCTAATCACTATCTATATCTATCTGGAGGACCTTGGCCTTTTGTTTCTTTTTAGGGCACTCTCTAGCACAGTATCCTTCTTCTTTGCTGTATGCACATTGATTTTTCCCAAATCTGGGGGTCTTGCACTCTTTATCTTTAGATTGTTCCTTATTTAATCTTATTTGCCCTTGCCATAGAGTGGGTCTGGTGGTTCCTACATTGGTCAGAACATCAACAATCTGGCAGTGGTGTCTCTCTTGCTGGGCTTCTAGAATTTTAGTCAGGCTCCTTTCTCGTCTCTTTTCCTTCTTGATTTTGTTCTCTTCTGCACCCTCCCTATTGTTATAAACTCTCTCAGCCACCATCATTAACTCTCTTATGCCTCTTTTTCCTAACCTGTCCAGCTTCTGGAATTTTTTTCTGATGTCTGACGCTGCTTGCTTCACAAAGGTGAAGATCAGAATCAGCTCTGGCTCTGGCACTTCCGGATCACATGGAGTGTGTATCGCCTAAAGACTTCTTGTGGNCATTCTAAAATCGCCACTGGACTTTCCTCTCCTCCCTGTCTTACATTGTATACCTTACTCATGTTGGCAGGCCATCTGGCTGCTGCCTTAAGACCCTCCAGCAGAGTCTGGTGATAGATTTTAAGTCTCTCCTTGCCTTCTCCAGTGTTATAATCCTAATGGGTCATGTGGTCAGGAAGCCCATGTCTGTGATGGTAGGATCAACTGTCCACTCCCCATTTGGCCCCGGTACCAATTGCAGGCCTCCAGGATAATCCTGCCTCATTCTTCAGCAGTGAACAGCACCTGTAACAACTATTGCATGTCCTCCCACATGGGGGTGTGCGTGAAAGGACAATCTCAAATAGATTAATGAGATCACGAGGATTCTCAGAGAAAGGGACACTTTGTGAACACCAGTTGTATAGGTCACTGGTAGCAAATGGCCAGTAGTGAAACTGCCGGTTCCCATCCTCTCCAGGTGGCCCCACCAGTCTCAGAGGCAGGTCTGTGGGACAATGCGGTTGGGGAATACCTCCCCTATGACTCCACGAAACCCTAGTTGGACCCATTTCTCTGACCTGTGGCAGGACAACTTCCTCAACATTCTCTTCCCTGACTTTCCCCTCTCCCTCCCTCGTCTGGCTCAACACTAGGGGTCCTGTGTGCTGAGATAATGTTGGATCCTGCAGTAGGAGTGCCACTGGCTGTACTGATCCTGTGTTAGCAGGAGCTGCTGGCACCATCACTCCCACAGGAGTTGGGACGTGAGTAACCGCTGGTACTGCAGTAGCAGCTGTAGTGGGAAACACTGTGGGGGAAGTGGCAGGCGGTGCCTTGGTGGGGAGTGCCCTGGCCCCAGTGGACCGTGCTGCAGTGGGGAGTGCCCCGGCCCTGGCAGGCAGTGTGTAAGTAGGGGAAATATGTCTTCCTCCAGAGTGGCACTCTGTAGAACCAGGGAGAGGTGCGGGGCCCGCTTCTTTTCTGCTGCCAATACCTTTATCTATGGAGATAAAGAAAGATTTAACCCATGGTGGAGGGGTTTCAGTTAGCTCCCTCCAAGTGACTATGTATGATATCTGATCAGGATAACCATTCCATGGTCAGAAAACTATTTCCTACACTGCATAGATGAGGTGAACATCAAAAGTGCCTTCCAGAGGCCAGTCCACCTTGAATTTCAACCATTCTGAATTACAATAAANGTTAGATTTATCTTATAAATCTTAACATTATTCTTTTGAGCAATGCTTCTCACATTGCTCCAGTGTGCCAGGCATAAACCTAGAGGTGAGGAAGATTTCTGTCCCATATTAACAGTTAGCATCAAGTCAATTGTCAACATCACACAAATGAANGTGACAGCTAAGACAATAACCAGGGCCCAGTGAGCCGAACAGGCTCTCTCATACAGACTCAATGGGCCAGAGTCCTGTCTTTGCCTCCGACCTAAGTCTGGAGGATTTATAACTCCGAAAACCAAACAGATTCTCTGTTCTCCAGAAGGGATTCAGTATCCCCATTAACAGGGTTTAGAATGTCTCCCAAACCTGTGCAATCTGAGCTATCCAACCCATCCGCTCAAGCTCCACCAGGTGCCTCAGAAAAGAAAGTTCTTTGGAGGGTTCCACTTCTCTGACTTATGACAAAATCCTGCCTGAGGTTAACAGAGAAAACAGGGACATGACAAGAGACAGACAGAAAAGAAAACTCACCGATTGGTCGAAACCTTCGGAGTCAGGGTCTGGATGTTTGTGGGGGGGGATCCCGGCAGATGAGCCCCCAGATGTTATGCCCAAAGCACTAGTCCCACCCCGCAAAACCACCACAAGGAACCGGCCTCCAGTGCAAAAACAAAGGTTTCTTTATTCAGGTCCTGGCCAGGGACTCCGTCCTAACTCCTCATCTCAGCGAGAGAAGGAGAGAGCCCCACTTATTTGTATCAAGTGATTTATATAGAAAAGTTTATGTGTAGAAGGTTACATATCAGATGGGGGGGAACTGGGGTGAGGGTGAGATTACTAGTGGCTAACAGGATGCAGGGTATCTACTGTATCTACGGAGACATAAATTTTTTATTTCCTATATCCTGTTTGTGCTGAGTCCAGGACATGTACATTCAGATTTATTGTTTCAAGTCTATTCCCACAGAACTCAACTGGATTTATGTTTTCANNTATCCTGTTTTCGCTGGGTTCAGGATAGACTTATGTTCTGACCTTAGTTTCAGCTCTAAAACTGCTGGTCAGCAAATACTACTGAGAANCAGGGAGGAGGAGGGAGGTGTCTCTTGAGAGAGCTGTGGATTCTCCTCTTTCAGGTGCCATAGTTGGACTGTTAGAACAGCCCATTACTAGAGAGGAGAAAGAGGCTAAGGGAATTGAAGGAGCAGTTGTATGTTGAGATCGGAATAGTGGAGGTTTGTTGGCAGGATCCAGAGTAGTGGAGGGTTCCTCTAGTTCAGATTGCATAGCTAGGAGGATGTGAATGGGTGAACCTGAAGAACAGAGAGAAGATTTGGAGCCAAGCTAAGAGAAGGCTTGAACGTAAGGTACTTCCTTCCATTTACCCAACTGCTGGCAGAAGTTGGAAAGGTCCCATATAATATTGGGATCTAGGCTGCCAGTAGGTAGCTATTTTGATTGGTTATCTAAGGGGTATTTAGCCCAGATCTGACTGCAAAGACAAATAAGTTTAGAAGCCCTTAAGTCAGGTGCTAAGTGTAGAGGTTTGAGGTTTTCTAAAAGACATTCCAGCAGGCTGGTTGGACTTATGATGCTAGGCACAGCACATACATGAGTGTGGCAGAAAAAACAAGATCCAAAGGCCTAGAATTCCTAGTGTCCCAGAAATTTAGACAGGATGGGATTGAGGAGGCAAAGGCTGTCCAGTGATGTAAGAAGAACTTCTAACCAGTCTTATTAATAAACACACAGAACAAGAAATAAGGGTGAAAATCTGACAGAGATAAGAGGAATTAGGAGCAAGCCACCACTAGCCTCACCTCACCAAAGCTGCCTCTACTTCCAAGGAGCGAAGCAAAGAGAAGAGAGAGACTTTGGGTCTAACCTGGCTTTTTATGCCTGTCCATCTGCTAACTCATTTCCTATCCTCACCAAGCTACATCACTTCCTGTCTTGTCTGCATGGACCTTCAGAACTCTAAGGCTGATGCTGGGATTAAAGGCCTGTGCCACCACCTCCTACTGCTAGTTCCCCATGTGACCTTGGAGTCACAGAGAACCAAATGGATTAAGGGCGTGTGCTAACTTGCAAGACTATTGTTTACTACCAGTGGCTGGCAGCCCCATTTTTCCTCTGATCTTCAGATAAATTTTATTAGGGAACACAGATAAAATATCACCAAACAGTGGGTCATCACACAAAGGACAGGGCCTGAGGGGCTCTGAGCCCAGAGAGACACGTGATTTCTTGGTACCAGGGTTTTCCAGCAGGGCCAAGAGGCAAGAAACCACAGTTGAGAGATGAAGCCTCATTCATGGGAAATGGTCAAGGCTGATTGTCAGAGAAGGGCATTAACAATGGCCTTGAACTCTGTGATTGTCGGTTCCCCCATCTCTAAGTACACCAGAGGGGTGCCAACACTGAACAGTCACTCCCACAGGACCAGGGAACCATTTATGCCAACCAAGAGAAGGGGAACTCTGTTGTTGTTTTTTTCTCTTTTCTGGGGGGCCCACCACCCAGCTGCCAAATAAATTCACACAGAGGCTTTTTCTTACTTATGAATGTCCAGCCTTTGCTTGGCTTAGTTTCTAGCCAGCTTTCCTTAATTTAAATTATCTCATCTACCTTTTGCCTTGGGCTTTTTACATTTTTCTCACTTCTGTAAATCTTACTGTTACTCTATGGCTTGCTGGTGGTGTAGCTGGGTGGCTGGCCCCTGGTATCCTCCTCCTTCTCTGACTACTTCTAGTTCTCAGATCTCTTCTCTCANAATTCTCTTTCTATCTATNTCTCTGCCTGCCAGCCCCACCTATCCTTTCTCCTGGCTTGCTATTAGCCATTCAGTTCTTTATTAAACCCTCAGGTGTTTTAGACAAGCACAGTAACACAGCTTCATAGAGTTAAACAAATGCAATGAAAACAAAAATAACACACCTTAAAATATTCTACTCACCAACATCATGGCAGTGTTGGATGGAGGGCCCAGTGATTCAATAATTGGAAAAGTGAGGCTGTCATAGATGGACCAGGTGCCAGGGTCTCAGCGTGCTTCAGACTGCTAGTGGTCAGCAGGAAGTGCCAAGAAAACCTGAGGAGTCATGTGGCACAAATGTAATTTACAGTGGGAGATGAAGTCAAATCACACTACAGAACTCATGTTGGAGGTTTATTGTGGGGGAGGTGCAGAGACTACCCTCTAGAGAGAGAAGTGGCAGAAAAAAAAGGAGCAAAAAGCTGGTGGGGCCTGCCTTTTATAAGGGGACATAGTACATGAGCACAGGGATATGTGGGGACATAGTGGCCATAGTGTAAGAAACCCCTGAAACTCCCTCCCTTGGGAATGAGAAGCTAAAGCCAGAGCAGAATTGCTAAACTACTGTTTAATCACAGTCAAGATTTCTGTTAAGATACGCTGCCTAACCCCTGCTCCACCACAACTGGAGGTTTCTTGTAAAGAGATAATTGCTCAACTGTAGTTAGGGCAATTACAGGAGTTTCAGGTAAAGTCACTGTGACCTTATGTGTCTGTGTAAACCCTCCCAAAGTTCTCAGGAAGAACCTCAATTGCTTGACCACTGGAATGTCACAAGACATTCAGGTGATAATGATTATTTGGCTCTGGAATGTCCCAACCTTAGTCTCCATGGCGATGAGCACCCACCTA